>APFE030646029.1:67361-266380 GCA_000404065.3 Pinus taeda
ATATATTGTGTTGGCAATCGACGGAATGAAAAAGGACCATCGATCAAGCGCGCAGTTCGATGGCCCATGTTGCATCGCCATGTCGCAATGGTAAACAACAGTGGAGCGCTTACCAAACAACCCGGGGGTATGTGCGAAGTGTGATTGAGATCAATCGCATTGCAACGTCGCATTGGAGCAGCCTAATGAGGCAGGGACGATACAAGCATAACTTGTAATAGCCGGACTCGATGGAAAAATAGGTGATAACGTATATTTTTTTAAGTCCAATATGTGGGATTTTACAGTGTTTTAATGTATTTCTGTTATTATATGAAATACAAAGAGATAGATCTATTGCGATAAGTGATAGTGACCAATGGGCGGACTCGATAAGAGAATAGGGTGTAGTTATGAAAGTTTGAAGTCCGATACATAGAGTTTTAGTAGATTTTCT
Source organism: Pinus taeda (assembly GCA_000404065.3). Lineage (NCBI taxonomy): Eukaryota > Viridiplantae > Streptophyta > Pinopsida > Pinales > Pinaceae > Pinus > Pinus taeda. Next base: position 67,798 of record APFE030646029.1, read on the forward strand.
CATCTTCAAATACATTTCACTATGTTAAATAGAGAGCAGCTATTTTAGGAGTTTTAGAGGCCCAAGGCACTCTTATGTTGAGAATAGGTAGCCACCTCCTCTTTAGGCGTTATGTAATGATTGTGTAAACGCCATAAGAGGGATTCGAAGCAGACATATACTAGGGATATTAAGAGCCGAGAGCCTGAAATGAACAGGCAACGCAGTTTGGGCTTTAAAAGCCACAGGCAGAGAGAAAATGGAGGAGCGCAGTATTGCAAGAAAATTTCAAGATAGAGTTAGGACAGAGGCAAAGAGTGTGAGGGAGTTTGTGTACTCAGAGAGTCTTGAGAGGTTCAAGAAAATCTATTATTGTTGCATCTGTTGTGTGTGAGGCTCAAATTGAGCCCATTGTTGTAAAAACGTTGCTTGAAGACATAATAGAGAGGCCACCCACTGAAGGTTGAACCAGGAGATGTAGCCTAGGAGTATTGGGTGAACTTCTCATTAAATTTGTTGTGTTATGTGTTGTCTATTATGTTTTTCTTATTGCTTCATTGTTTGTGTATTTCGCCAATCTTATCGATCCATTGCATAAAATAACATAGACAAATCCATGCACATGAGTCTGTAATACCTTATTAATTGTCTTAGATCTCATTATCAGATTAAGTGGTATCAAAGCTTTAAGTTTACTAAGGTTAGACAAGCTTGTGCTAGACTGGTGAATGATAACTAGGTCAAAGCTCAAATTAGGAGAAGGAGAATTGGTTGAAACTAACCCAGAAATTGGTAGTCTATCCTAGGAGGAAAATGGCAGAAGAAAATCCCTTAGAATCAGACTCCCATTTCATGGACAGTTTCATGACCATGAGATCCATGGTAGAAGAAATGTATAGAGAGTTTAAGAAAGGTTGAAGTGAAGATTCTTTAACTTCCAAGCAAGATAAAGAAACAAAAGAATCTGTTATAGATGGCCATTCTGAAGGAAAAGGGAAAGGAAAAGAGGCTCCTTTATCCTCACCTCCTGATAGACCTGAAAATAAAAAGGAGAAAACATCTTTGATTAAATTAGATGTTAAATTTGATTTGCCAATATATGATGGAGAGTTAAATGCAGAGAAGCTAGATAACTGGATTAGACAGATTGATGTGTATTGCAGGGTGCAAAACATTGATTCAAACAGAAGTAAAATTCAGCTGGCCAGCCTATGCCTTGGAGGAACTGACTTGGTATGGTGGTAAGGCAGGACACATGCTGACTTGAAGAAGCATGGTAAAATTCTTTCTGTCTGAAGTGAATTTGTTTCTGAAATTAAAAAGAAATTCTATCCGCTAGCTTATATGCAACAAGCTATGATGAGTTGGAAAACTCTTCGCTAATTAAAACGGAAATGTGTACAAAGCTACACTCAAGAATTTAGAAAAAGAGCTTTGATTCTAGGCATTTCTTTAGACTCACCTGAAACTTTTCTGAAGTATATAGGTGGTCTGCACATCTATTTAAGGCACACCATTGTCATGTTTAACCCTACTAGCATAGATAAGGTGTCTTTCTAGGCTACCCATCTAGAGGCTAGAGGCAAGAATGTGAACCCAAAGATTGGGGGATCATCAAAAACCACTGCAAGCAAGAACACGGAAAAGGGGAAGCAAAAATGGAAAGAGAGGAAGGAAAATTTTGTACAAAAGGCCAAACCTTCATCCACTCACTGCAAGAAGGACGGACATGATGATGAACATTGTCAGTATTTGCATCCGGAGCTGAAACCCAAGAAGTTCAATGGAAAGAAGAAGAAGATTGTTGCTGCTATACAAAAAGATTTGGGGTCAGACTCAGGTGATGAAACAACAATCGCAGCCACAGGTACAAAAGGAAAAAATTCTGAAGCATCTACTAGTAATTCTGCCCAAACTAATGATAGTGAAGAAAATGAGAGGAAAAGGCATGAGCTTTTTCACATTAGAGTTATTTCCAAGCATCAAAATATTGATACTTTGTTTGATAGTGGCTCACAAGTAACTTAATTTTTGAAGCAATTTTAAAGAAATTGGGACTGCTAACCACACCTCACAAGAAGCCATATCCATTAGGTTGGGTATGTGATAATGAAAAACTACAAGTGACTAGACAATATAAAATTAGGTTTTCTTTTGGGTCAGCATTTGTGGATGAGGTTGAGTTAGATATTGTTCCCTTGGATATATGTGGAATTGTTTTAGGAGTCCTTACTTGTATGATAGAAAAGCCATATTCTATAGAGCTGAAAATAAGTATCAACTTGTTAATGATGGAATCGAATATATTGTAAGAGCTCATAAACTCAAGAATAATTATACTTTCATAAACTCAGGACAGATGAAAAAAATTGCAAATTCATGCAAGCAATTTTTACTAATCGTTGTAAAGGAAAAAAAACCCGATAAAACCAATGTATTTGAAGGTTGTGATGCTAAACAAAAAGCTGATTTAGAAAATGTTGTTTCAGAATATGATATCTTATTTCAAGAACCAAAAGGTCTGCCACCCAAAAGGGAAATTGTAAATGATATTAATTTGTAGCAAGATGCTCCATTGTCTAACATCAGAATGTACAAGTTATCTGCTTTAGACAATGTAGAAATCAAGAAGCAGGTATAGGAGCTACTCGAGAAAGGGTTCATAAGGCCAAGCACATCACCATGCGGATCTCTAATCGTGTTGGTGAGGACGAAAGATGGTTTGTGGAGGACATGCATTGATTACCGAGCACCGAATAAAATAACAATCAAGAACCGTTATCCCCTTCCTCGCATTGATGATCTATTGGATCAGTTGAAGGAAGCTGTTTACTTTTCCAAGTTGGACCTACATAGTGGTTACCATCACGCCAGAGTAATAGAGAAAGATGCATGGAAGACTGCTTTAAAAATGAAGCAAGGGCTGTATGAATGGCTAGTTATGCCTTTTGGCTTAACTAATGCTCCTGCCACTTTCATGACATTTATGAATGATGTACTCAGGCCTTTTATTGATGATTTTGTAATTGTATATCTAGATGACATTCTTGTATTCAGTAAAACATGGGAAGAACATTTAAATCATGTAAAGCAGACTCTAGATGTTTTGAAGCAAGAAAATCTCTATGTTAAATGATCAAAATGTGAATTTGGTAAAACATCTTTGAATTATTTGGGTCATATTGTAGGGGGTGGTGAATTGAATATAGATCCCTCTAAGGTCGCAGGCATTGTAAACTGGACTAAGCCCAAGTCTGCTATAGAAGTTAGAAGCTTCTTAGGGGCATCACAATATTGGAGAAAGTTTATTGCTAACTTTTCCTTAATTGCAGCTCTCTTACATGCCTTCACAGGATTGAATGAGGTGTTTCAGTGGGGAGGCAAAAAATAGAAAACCTTCGACACCTTGAAAGAAAAAATTAGTACAGCACCAGTACTAACATTGCCATATCTTGAACAACCATTTGAGATCGAAATCGATGCCAGTGACTATGCCATGCGAGCAGTGTTGATGCAACATGGTAAACCCATATGCTACCATTCTGGGACTTTTAATTCTATAGTAGTTAATTATCCATCATATTATAAAGAACTGTATGCATTAGTTGAGAGTGTGAAGAAGTGGAAACGTTACTTAATAGGAAAAGAAACAATTATACATACTGATCATCAACCAATTCAGTACTTGCACTCACAAACTAAATTGTCACAATCAAGACACTATAGTGGATGGGTTTCCTACAATAGTTTCATGTAGTCATCAGATATAAGAAGGGCATACACAATAAAGTTGGAGATATGTTGTCCCGACCAATCATAAATGTATCTACTATACTTAAGCATAACTCAGTAATGCATGAAAGCTATATTGAACAATATGCTCACGATATAGACTTTAAAGATGTATATGCAACTTTAAGTAATGGAAAAAAGGTAGAAGAATTGGATTACTATCTTAAGGACCAACTCTTGTATCATTTGCGAAAGCTATGCATTCCACAAACAGAAAGAGTTAACATAATTAGGGAGGCACATACTTCTCTGATATCAGGTCATTTTGGTGTAAGTAAAATAGTTGCACAACTGCAAAGATACTGCTATTAGCCAAGAATGCATGAAACAGGTTCTAGATATGTAAGAGGGTGTACCATGTGTGCTAAAAGGAAGCCCAACAATAGAAAACTAGGCTTGTACCGTCTACTAAAAGTCCCTTCCCATCCTTGGGAAAGTGTATCCATGGACTTTGTTGGAGGATTGCCAAAATCTAGAAAAGGTCATGACTATTTGTATGTTATTGTGGACAAGTTCAACAAAATGTATATTTTAATACCTTGTAACAAATAGATTACAGCTGAAAAACCAACAAAATTGTCCTTTCAACATGTCTGGGTGCATTTTGGGTTACCCACTTCCATAGTATCTGATCAAGACTCCCGATTTGTTGGGAAGTTTTGGTCAAGTCTATGGGAATTAATGGACACCAGACTGAAGAAAAGCACAACCTTTCATCCACAAACAGATGGCCAAACAGAGGTAGTCAACATGACAGTGATCCAGTTGCTCAGGGGTTATTGCAGGAAGCATCCCAATCTTTGGTATGAACATTTATGTTATGTATTGCATGCTTACAATTGTTCTAAACCTTATCCTACACATAGATCTCCTTTTGAAACATGTTTTGGTTTTATACCAAGGTCTCCCTTGGATTTTGTCTTCGAAAAAGACATAGCAGTTGTTGGACACAATGATGTGGATAAAGAAACCATGTTCATCGAACAGATCCAAGAAATTCACCAAGCAGTGTAGGAACAACTGGAAAAGAGCCAAGCCAAGTACATGGCAAGGCATGATAAACATCAGGTGGAGCACATCGTCCAAGTTGGTGATCAAGTCTGGCTGTATATCAGCAAGGAAAAAATGCAAGGTGAAGGAAAGAAATTGAAGCCAATAAGGTATGGGCCTTTTAAGGTACTTGAGAATATTGGTGAGAATGCTTTCCGCCTTAATCTGCCAGCATACATGCACATTTATTCAGTGGTAGATGCTGAAAATTTAAGACTGTTTGAACCTTCATTAATTGAAGATCCTGAAGATCAAAGTCAATTGCCTTCCATTGATGATCTGTTCCCTGAATACCTCAATGAGCTGTAGGAAGATATAGTTCTGGATAGGAAGGTGAGAACCACATGCAGAGGGGATATTGAGTACCTGAGAATTGGGCTCAAAAGTTCAAAACCCAGCAGTGCAAATCGAATAGAGGTTGGGCAAGTTAGGAAGTTGTACCCTCACTTGAGTGATGCTTGAAAAACCAACTTTTGGTGGTCCAAAAGCCTTTTCAGTGGGAAGGTGTGATCCAAATGGATCCAAGAATACTCTCTAAGTCTTGAAATATTCTTAAAATCATTTCAAAGTTCAAACCAATCACACGAAAACAACCCTTGGCACAATGAAAAACGCTATCGGGAAGAAAAAAGAGTGAGAAAACAGTGGAAACAGGCGTATCGGTAGTTTAAAGTAGCATTGAATTAGAGCCATCGGATCTAGCCGATCAAGGGTCTAGATCCAATCAGTGAATCGTAATTGGCAAGGATGGAGAGAGGATATCAGTGCATGACATATATTTATTGCGATGACGATTGACAGAGTCAACAAGGACCGTCGATCAAGCACGCAGATCGACAGCCCACATTGCATTGCCATGTCACATCGGTAAACAACAGTGGAGCGCTTACCAAATGACCCGGGGGTATGTGCGATGTGAAATTGCAAGCAATCGCATCGCAACGTTGCATCTGAGAAGCCTAATGAAGTGGGGCTGATACAAGCATGACTCACGATAGCCAGACTCAATGGAAAAATAGGTGATAGCGTATATCTTTTTAAGTCCGATATGCAGGATTTTATAGTGTTTTAATTTATTTCTGTTATTAAATGAAATACAAAGAGACAGAGCCATTGCGATAAGTGACAGCAACCAATGGGCGCATCCGATAGGAGAATACGGTGCAGTTATGAAAGTTTGAAGTCCGCTACATAGAGTTTTGGCAAATTTTCTCAGTTTCAAATACATTTCACTATGTTAAATAGAGAGCAACTATTTCAGGAGTTCCAGAGGCCCGAGGCACTCTTACGTTGAGAATAGGTGGCCATCTCCTCTTTAGACGTTATCCAATGATTGTGTAAACTCCAAAAGAGGGATTCGAAGCAGATAGAGACTAGGGAAACTGAGAGTTGAGAACCTGAAATGAACATGCAGTGTAGTTTTGGCTTTAAAATCCACAGATTGAGAGCAAACGGAGGAGGGTAGTATTGAAACCAAATGCCAAGACAAAGTTAGGACATAGACATAGAATGTGAGGGAGTCTGTGTACTCAAAGAGTCTTGAGAAGTTCAAGCAAAGCTCTTATTTTTGCATCGGTTGTGTGTGAGGTTCAAATTGAGCCCACTGTTGTAAAAACTCTGATTGAAGACATAATAGAGAGGCCACCCACTGAAGGTTGGACCAAGAGATGTAGCCCAGGAGTATTGGGTGAACTCCTCATTAAATTATTTGTGTTATTTTTTGTCTATTATGTTTTGCTCACTGTATCATTGTCCGTGTATTTCACAATCTTATCGATCCATTGCATAAAATAACATAGACAAATCCATGCACATGAGTCCATAATACCTTATTAATTGTCTTAGATCTCATTATCAGATCATGTATGAACCATGGTAAATCCATTATCATGTTGAATAACATTTCTATCAGGATTATGTTCATTCTTTCATAGCATATACCATTTCGCATTGAACCAAACCAATTTGAAGGAACCATATTCACACTCAAGTATGTCATCCAAATATCCATAGTCTCAATTTTTGGAGAGTTGTGGAAGTGTGTCACTGCTAGTGGAAACATTAATGACTTGGAAGAATCCAACTATCTTACAATCAAAATTTTTCATTTTTTCATCCAACTTTTCCATATGAAATTTATGGCCATCATACCACATAGCCTTGTGGTTTTTCAACTACAATATTCCAAAGACATAAAAAAGACATTGCTAATTAATAAAAATATTCATATAACTTGGAAAGTATCTAAAAAAACACAAATTAATTCACAATAATAAAATATTTATAAAATAAATTAATAAAATATTGCAGACTCACAAAAATGCATGCATGCTTGTTTATCTTTCGAACAATTTTCCAAATCAATTTCCCTTCTTCACAAGATTTGAATATCACGAACGACAAGCTTCTTTAACTAATGCAAACACCCATTGCCATGATAACATACCATGAGATTGTTCACATAGTTCAATCCATGGTTTCATCCAATCAATATAGTTTGAAATGTATAAATGTAAGGCATCCCAATCTCAACCAAATATATCAAAAATCACAATTCTTTAATAAATATTAGTTACCATGGTAAAGATTAATAATTTATGAAAGAATTAAAAATAAATAAGTTCGATAGATAAACAAATGAAAATACTTATAAGTATTATAAAATGTCTTATGAATCTCCATATTAAATATTTAATTACGTCTTTCGTTCATCATTTGCCTTTACCCAGCACGTGTTCCCCTTCAATTTTTTATTTTTTATTTTTTATTTTTATTTTTATTTTTTTTATGGAGTTCACATCCCAAATGCAATCCACACACATATTTTCTACTAATATATAAATATACTAGCTAATATACACCATGGATTGATATTCCATATATCCATCGACCATAGAACCCTCACGACATTCTCTTTCTCTAACCAAAACCTTCATTGATTTCAACTGCCTCTCCACCATTCGCATTGACATTGTGTGTATAGGTCCACAAAACTCAATCTATTCAATTTGGTGTATGAGGTAGTGTTCTTGTGCATTGAAAAATGTGAGAGTAGATATTTTTGCATTTCACATATTAGCTGAGTAATTTCTCTCGTCCAATGTTGTATATGGTCCGTATGTATTTATTTCAATGAAATCCATCTATAGATGATGCAAGAAGGCAACATGTTTCAAAAAAACATAATATATTACATTGCAAGTAAACACATGTCATTAAATTGATAAAAAACTAATGGAAGAAACACTTGTCATATAAATCACTAGTTAGCTAACATATTTTCGAAGATCATATGTAACTTATTTGAGGTTGTTGTCAAAGTTGTCTTGGAGATATAGAGGTGGAAAAAATTGTAAAATTAAAAATAATTTTGTCTGTTTAATCCAAAATAAACCTCTTCACCTGAAAATGTTGCAAGGGAAATATCATTTCCCATCATTGAATCCTAGTTGTTTACTTCCCCATCTAATGCCTTTCGACATTCTTCCCAACCAAAAAATAATTATATAAAACAAATTTTGTTTTTTCCTCACAAAAAAGGCCTTATATCCTTTCAGAATTATTGTAGCTATATAAATATATTGCAATATCTCTTACATGCGGGATATTTATGTATTTATTTATCATCAGAATTGTGACATTAATTGACTAGTCAAAGTAAAAGATGAACATCAAACAAATGGTCAAATGGACATCAAAATGAAAAAAGCCATTTTTCATCTCAATTTAAGCTACATATGATATTCATCACAATTGCAACTCTTAAAATAGGTGGTCCCAATTGTGACCAACATAATTTGTAGTTGCAATTACGATGACCTATAAATCGTATGTTGTAATTCTGATTGCATACAAATTGGGCATTAGAATTGCAACAAACACAAGGAGTTTACAGAATTTGTTTTGGAAAAATTGACACTTTTCTTGTAATTTGCGATAGTACGAGCCATATTTTCAAACCATGTTATTATAATTTAGTCCTACATATAGTAGTGGTTGAAAACCAAGGAACTTTGGAAAATAGTAAAGAGGGTTTTCAGGTATTTGCATTTCACTATTAATTATGGATTTTACTACGAAGGAAGGGAAGAAATGTGTGGAGTGTTGAGCATAAATGTCTTTGTGTGTGTGTATGGAAAATAGCATTGGAAAGTTCATTGAGTGTAGAATAATACCATAGGACCCATGCAGACAAGACTTATTTGACGCCAAAAACCATCATTTAAAGCTTCAAAATGATCCTGAAAGTTTTCAAAACTTAATTCTCCAAATTGAAACTCATTGTTCAAATAACTATGTAAGTTGATTCTTTCAATTTTTTGTATTCTAAAAAATTTGAGATAAATGAAAAATAATATAATGACATGATAAAGATGAGAATATTTTCAACTAAAACATAAATAAAAAATATTAAAATATAAACCATCATAAATACACACTATATATATTTAAAGGTGTTCGTCTTTTACTAACGCACATGGTGTTTGAACCTGGAATGTAAAAAAATAACACTTTATTATCAAGAAAATTTCCACTTAAACTACTTCTAGTAGGAATAAATAAACATGAATTTTAAGTAATAACTATGAAGCATATTTAACTATAAAATATTACCTATAAAATTGATAAGAATATATTCCTAAAAAAATATGAAACCCTAATCTATAACATATTGTCGAATATATTTTATAAACTTCTGTATATTCCAATTAACATATATATTTAAGAAATAAGAAAACACAATCGTTAGAAATATATAAACACGCTATAAGTTATTGTTTTAAAAGGTTTTAATTTCTAAATAAAGAAATATGTCCAATGTATTGTGTATATAAATTAAAAAGGAAAAATAATTAAATAATTTATGAATATCTTTCGTTCAACTCGAGTCCCTAATTTTTTTTGCTCTATACAAAATGAATTTATTAAGAAAACTTTAATTATCTTTGACCAACTTTTAGCTATACTCTCCAAAATCCCCATTTTAGATTTCCAAAATCCCTATTTTACTTTTCTCATACAAATCGCTAAGTTCCATGATGTATTTCAACATATAAATAAAGAAAAAAAACATGACTTCCCTCACTAGGTTGTGCGTTCACATAGAGATGTCAAGAGAGATATTGTTTAATGACAATGATTACGTTGGGAAATAAAAGATTAGTTATGAGTTTAAATCTTTGATACGCGAAACTTATTTTAAAATATGATATGTAGTAGCTCATTGCCTTAAGTTTATAGAGATTGATGTTACTATACCTAAAAGGAAAGGAAATATAAGGGTTACATGGTGGAAGGACGCTATGTAACAAAACTATAACTTTACAAATAAAAGGTAAGGTAATATAAGGTTTACATGGTGGAAGGACACTATGTAACACAACTATAACTTTACAAATAAAGGTAAGGTAATATAAGGTTTACATGGTGGAAGGGCATTACCTAACACAACTATAACTTTTATGTGAAGAGATACGTGGTTTTTATATAAATAATATCATGAACTAACTATTTATCAATCTAAATACCATATGGATAGTTGATATACAATATATAATAGGGATAGTTGATATATCATGGTTAACAAAAATACTACTGGACCAATAACTATAACTTATTTGAAAATCAAAATATTTCATAAATATTTTATTTTTAAATTTATTCTATAGCATTTTTAAAATTAAATCTAAAAGAAAAAATTATTGATGGTAGTAGTGTAAATATTTGCAAACATTTGCATAATGAGTTAATTAAAAAAAAAATAAAAAGTTTTAAATTGATTCTTAGATAAGTCCTTTCCAAATTGAGTAGAGATGTTCAATGACATGCAAATATTTTTATTATGTTACAATAAAATAAATAAAATATAAAATTAATATTTATAATTAAAAATATAATTATAATTGATACTAAAACTAGAGTAGATTCATCTTAACTAGGGATTTATGAAAAGGTGAGAGATCAAATATTTTGAGATACAAACCTCTTTTAGAGTGAAAGGATATTTGCTCCCTCTGTTGCATTGCTTGAACCTAAGAAGATTAAAATACAATAGTCTAACTATGAATTTGTAAAGAATATTTACGTCAAATCGATTGTTAACTTACAATGGGCCAACTATGAATTTGTAAGGAAGACGTGTTAGGGATAGGAAAGTTGTGAATCTGCAACGAAAGTATGTCATGGAGTACTCTGCAAGGCCTATGTAAATTAGGAAGAGTGTTATGAACCAACTCACCAAAAGATAGATAAACACCTTAGAAATAAACCTCTTCAAGGGGGCAACCACCTTTACATTACACAAATGAACAATTCTTGGATGATACAAATGACAAGACCTACTTTCTATATATAGGAGTCTAAGGGGTCATAATATAATCAGAGCCGACATAACAATACTAATGTAGGGGCGTAATAATAACAATATGTGGACTACATGGGCACAACAATATAATAAGGGGGTTGTACTAATAACAATAAGGGGTTACACTAGTAGTATAGGGACATAACATGCCCCTCTCCTTCAAAATGTGTTTTCCTCAATGCTTGAGTAATTCTTGATGCTTCTATATAAAATTATTGTCCTCCCATGTGGAATCTTTAGCGGGTAAGTTCTTCCACTTAATGACATACTCCGAAATTGATCGATTTATTAGTTGTCAGGTTCTTGTTTCTATGACTACTCTAAGTTCCAATATGATTTTTCTTTCCTGATCAATTTATGGCAATTTTGTTTGAGATGGGATCTTCTGCAACTTTTGAATGAGTGGTCGTACTTCTTCATCCTTCTTCCATTCATCCCTTGCTTCGTTTATCCAATCTGGTTGGATAATAGAAATAGCACAAAACAATGCTTACATATCCTCATCCTTTCTTGAGAGTGCATCTACAACAACATTTTGCTTCCCTTTTCTGTAGATGATTTCAAAGTCATAATCCAACATATTTGTGACCCATTTTTTTTTGTTCTTCTAAAGATAATATATGTTCTAAAAATTATTTAAGACTATCATGATCCTTTTTCACCTTGAAGCGTCTTCTCATTAGGTAAGGCCGCCATTTCTTAAGTGCATGTAGTATTTCCAACATTTCCTTCTCATAAATAGCTTTCTTGAGATGTAGCTGTAAAAATACCCAATCACCTACATCAAAACATCTTTCAGTGCGATGTTGATATTCCCATTGTTTCATTCGATTGTGCACCAAAGTGGCATTATCCTTTAAATGTTGGAGAACTTGTTGTTGATGCTCGATGTGATCTTTCACTGCTTGTATCTTTTTCTTCTTGATATGTCCTTCTATCTTGAGAGTTTGAAGAGTCATAATTTCTTCCAATGCATTACAAGATATGTTTGGATTCATTTCTTGATGCTCGATGTGATCTTTCACTTCATGAACATTTTTCTTCTTGATATGTCTTTCTATCTTGATAGTTTGAGGAGTAGTAATTCTGGCCAATGCATTACAAGATATGGTCGGATTCATTTCTTCTTTCTCAATGTGATCTTTCACTTCTTGAATCTTTTTCTTCTTCACATGTCCTTCTATCTTGAGAGTTTGAGGAGTGGTAATTCTTGCCAATTCTTTACAAGATATGGTCAGATTCATTTCTTCTTCCTCTGGGGTTGTTTCTGGGTGTATATCCTCTTCTTTAGATGTTTCTTGATCATTTTATTCCTCCTCTTCATAATCTATGTAAAATAATTTATTCTGAGCACACTTATGACCTTTAGTGTATTTTCTTCACAATTGTAACAAAGCCCTTTTTCTCTTTTTTCTTCCAATTGTTGTGGTGTAATCCTTGTAGGTTGTTGAAGGCTAGGAGAAAAAACACTTCCACAATTATAGTCATGAGTGGTGGGATTCCTTGTTTCCATAATTTCGCTTTCAATTTTTCTTGCCAACCTAAATGCTTTCTCCAATGAATCAGGTTCCCAAAGACGAACCTTGTGTTGAATGTTATCCTTTAATGTCCCTATGAAGAAATCAACCATTTTCTTCTCTGGAATATCATTTAACCTATATTAAATTTTTGGATGTCCTCAATGTGATCTACCATTGAAACCTTTTGTTTGATATTTTTCAATTGGCTAAAGAAGGGGTTTCTCTTTGTATCTTCATAATGTGCTATCATTTCCTTCGTGAAAATTGACCATGTAACAAGTGGTTTATGAGAACAAAGCCCTTTATACCATAAAAAATTATTCGGTTCTAAATAATTAGATGCAATACGTACCTTTTGTAATAGTTGTCTACCATGTAGATCAAAATATTTCTCCATCTGTAGTATACAATTTATCGGATCCTTGCCATAAAACTTCCTCATCTCGTTTTTTCTTGATTTTAGGAGCTGGATCTTGAAACGACTGTAACTCTGTACTTTTGGATCTTTAAGTTCTATAATTTCAGTCTATAATAGCCCTCTCAGTCCTCTTTCTAAATCCACAAGTCTGAGCACAATTGGATTCTTGAAGGAAGATCTATTGCCAATCTCCTGCGATGACCTAATTATAGACTAGTTCAGTAGAGTGAACTTGTACGATATGCCACGTGTCACTATTTCAACTTTAGATTCTAAAAATTATGCCCAAACAAAGAACAGTCTGTCCTCTTTCTGTAACTTTTTATGAAATTTCAATATGATGCTTAGAGAGAATGTTATGACGATTTTCCCAAGGTCACCTGTTTACGATGTAATTTGGGAGTCTGCAAAAACCATAACTTCCTCATATCATATATCCGAAAAGATAGTGAGACAAGATCTGAAATTTAGACCCAAGGTTAAGACCACTTTCTTTTCAAAGGGTTTCGTTTTAGCTTTTGAAACTTCATAGCGAACGAGTTATAGCGAAACTTCCCTAATGACCTGTTTTAGATGAAATTATGGAGCTTGCAAAAGACCTAACTTCCTCATATCATATCTCCAAAAGTATAGTGAGAAAAGATCTGAAATTCGGACCTGAGGTTCAGGGATATTTATTCTGAAATGGGTTTTTTTCTTAGCTTTTACAACATCACAGAAAAATGTTATAGCAAGAAGTTCACGATGACCTGTTTGGAGCAGCGAAACCCTAGAATCCAAAGATCTGATACCAAATGTTATGAAACTAGCTCACAAAAAGATAGATAAATGCCTTAGAAATAAACCTCTTCGAGGGGGCAACCTCCTTTACATTACGCAAATGAACAGTTCTTAGACGATACAAATGACAAGACCTCCTTTCTATATATAGGAGTCTAAGTGGTCATAATATAATCAAAGTCGACATAACAATAATAATGTAGGGGAATCATAATAACAATATGGGGACTACGTGGGCACACAAATATAATAAGGGGGTTGTACTAATAACAATAAGGGGTTACACTAGTAGTATAGGGACCTAACAAAGAGTACATGCTATTTATTATTATGTTTTATAGTTGCAGGGCACCATGTGATGGAACTGCAATTATAAACATATAGTCCAGAAAATATTTCCAAAAGGCCACCAAACCTCTACAATCATGTATATGGTTCATATTATAAGTCCAAGCGGCCAACTAACTTATTCACTGATCAAGTCAGGAATCTGTGTATGACCAAAGTTGATCATGTGAATAAAGTTAACATCTTGTGATGGATCCTTGTAACTTGAGTTTATTTTTGGGTTATTTATTGACTCACAAGTATGATTCATCTTTATAACATCTTTGCAAAGTCATATTCATCATTGAGCTACTTTTATTGGTTTACTAGTTCATGATTCTAGAATTTCTCGAAGTTTTAAAGAGAGAATCCATACAGGTGAGTCAAATTTAAAATTTTGTGGAATAACCTATCCATAGTTTTGATTAAACCAAATGTTTCAGACTTCTGTGTGAGTCCATATTTAGGGGAATGCCAAGAATCTTGAGAAGATTGGTGCGGATTAGGGAAAGGAATTTGCAAGGATGTATATCATGATAGATGTAGGGGAATGTTCTAGAGCCAACTACTAGAATTTTAATTACGATCGTTAATATAATTTATTAGGGTTATTTAAGAGTTAAATTTAATTAATGAGGTGATAATAAATAATTATTAGCTCATTAATTAAATTAATCTCTTAAATAACCCTAATAAGTTATATTAATGATTATCATTAAAATTATGCCACCCGGCTCTAGAACATTCCCCCACATCTATAATTATAAATATCCTTGCAATTTCCTTCCCCTAATCCAATCCAATCATATCAAGAATCTAGGTGTTCCTATGAAGCTGGACCCACATAGAAGTCTGAAAGTTTGGGTTTAATCGAAACTCTGAACATGTTATTCCACAAAATTTTAAATTTTTGGAACTTGTTGTAACAAAGGAATAGTATTTTTTGTTGAATTTGCACACATGATAATAAAGTCATTTCAATTCTATTCCACTTGGATTGAATTCTAAAAACATTCAACTTAATAATAAAAAATTATACCACAAAATTTGCACTTGATTAACTTAGGCATTTGGTTACGTAAATTGGCTTCCTATTTCATTTTTCTAAATTTTCTTGTTTTAGTAATAAATTTCTGCTAAATTTTAGCACATGTTAATGATATTTTTTTTGAGTTGATTCCACTTTTATTGAGTCATAAAAGCATCCAAATCAATAAAAAAAATTACTCCATAACATTTTTGCGCTTAAGAAACTTAAGCATTTGAGTTCCTAGATCAACTTACTAGTCCTTTGTTCTACAAATCTAGTTTATATGAAAAAATCCGTCTCTTCATGTTGCCGATTCTCTTGAAAATATTGGTTGTAAGCCCTATGAGGAGAAATGATAAAATATAGTCTTTATTTTATTCTATAGTTAGACTCGATTTTAAGTTCAACTCATCATTTCCTTTTCATTTTGATTTTTTGCAATTAGGCTTTTCACACTCCTTTAAAACATGATGTCTTTGTTAGTTGAATAATCACTTTGTATGTAGATAAGATCTATTGGTTCAGAGATCATTAATAATATCATATTATATCACCAATGCCATCTCTTTCAACACCTTTCTTATAGTCTTTCCTTCAAAAAAATTGTGCATAGAAATTACATTACACGGCTGAAAGAGAAACGTTTAGTATATTTGTGATATTCTTCAGATTAATGAGTTCATTGTAATCAAATGTTCATATTTTTAATTTTGGGTTTAGCTAATTTATATTAAAATACAAATAAATATTTAATTATCAGTAATTTTGTTGATAGTAACTATTGTAAAGTTGTTGTTTGTAAAACTATAAATATGTTTTTTTACGAATAAAGATAAAAATGGGAAATTAATATGGTTGAGTATAGATGGCTAAAAGAGGAAAAATGAGGCAATTTAATTATGAAAAAATAATTATCCATGATAAATTCTTATGTATCTAATTTAGAGGATTAAATGTAATTCTAAAATTATGATATTGGCCAATTAAATGTTTCCTGTAAGACAATGGTTTTTCTTTAGAAGTGGGAAACAATAGCTCATTAATGGGAAATGAACTATCTACCACCTATTGGGTGAGGTAGTGGCAGTTAATAACCACCCAAAGAGTGGTAATGGATATTATCTAAGAATTCACTTGCTTTTGCCTTAATTATTCTAAGAGAAAAACTGGATAGAATCAAGAGAAGCAAGCGGGAATAGATAGAGAGAATAATTACATGTATGGTTTTCTTTAGGTAACAAGAAGTTTTTTGTGTCAAGGTTGTGATGAGCCAAGTACTTGTACATTAATTTTCCAGGGAGAAAAATATATGTATCAAGTTAGTAGTGCTATTTGACCATTGAAAAGATTTAGAATTGAATAAATATTGTTATATTCGTTTTATGGTGTTTATAGTTGTATGAAAATGACTGAAGTATTAAATATTTATGTGAACTTGTATAGAATATAGAAAAGATAATAGGAGAAAATTTTCTATGTAACATATTATCATGAATTATGATGTATGCAAGGTAAAGCTTAACATTATCATGATCTATGTAGTATGTAAGGAAAATCTTAACATATGTGAATGTTATCAACAAATGTTAATCTCAAGCCAAACTTTAGTATAAAAATGGAAAGACAAGTAATAAATGTTATTAGTTGCGATTTTAATCAGATTAAATTAAGATATGTAAACTAATTTTATGCAAATCGCAAGAAAATAAGATTAAATTAAGATAGGTAAACTAAGTTTATGCAAAACAAAATTAGAAAAATTTTATGCATAAAATGACTTTGCTATAAATAGAAAAAATACCATAATTTGACTTTAAACAATGAGTATTTATAAGCAAAGACATTGTATCTAAGTAATGAAATACACAAAAACTATTAAACAATATAATAAATATGAAATTGATCCAAGTGAATGTAATAGACAATAAAATTATATACTATTTTCTTGATAAAAGTTTTGAGACATTAAAATTAACAAATATAGAATACATATATGTAAAAGTATATTAATTAATTATTCACCAAGTACACTAAGGAATTAGTTAAAAAAAGCTCAAAGATGTGAAATTTATAACCACAATCCAAAAATGAAAAAAAATGTTAATGAATAAAATATGTTAGGAGTGCCATTGTTAAAATATCCAAGATAATGTCTCTCGAACACAAATTATGAATACTTCAAGTTTTCAGGAAAAATAGTAGAATATCTAAAGAAAGTAAAGGATCAATAGGTTGGAATCCCAACCTATAAATTGAATGGAATAAGTTGAAATATCAAGAAACTAAAATCTTATCTTAAACCATTAGTGAATACACATTCATATGACATTATGGGTACTATATGGGAAGAAGTTAAAAAAAAATTAGAGCTTTAGTTAAAATTATTTTACCAACGAGTGTGTAGAATAAATAAGCTATGAAAGATAAATTAATTATATTCATTTACGAGTAAAACAAAGGCCTCTCGGGTTGTGTTCAAATGAACTTGTACAGTAAATAAAATATTAAATATTGTATGAAAGATAAAGAAGATGGCAAAAGGTAAACTCTCCCTTTTAAAATTATTCAAAGTTTCATTAAAATCTAAAAATCCAATGGCATAGGAAAAAATTTTGTAGAGAAATTCAAATTAGCCATGAATGTGTCTTATTATAGAGATTCAAAATACGAACATGCAAGGCCTCTTGTAAATTATTTACACTAGAAAGTAAAAACTAGTAAATTAGAAAAAAGATGTTGTAACAAGAATAGTAAATATGTTAACTTCAATGCTAAGAAATAGCATGAAAGGTATGAAATTTCAAAAACCTCTTCTAGGTTATGAGATTAATCAATATAGAAGGTTAAATAACTCAATCACACGAGAACCTCATCCTCATTTTGTTATTAGTGAAAAAACCTAGAAAACAAAAACCTCATATCAGATACATAGATGAAGAGAAATTAATCTAGACATTGAGAACAATAATAGTCCAAAAATTAAGTTAACAAGAAAATGGGGAATTTATAGTTGAAATCGCAAATAGAATCCAATGTGAAAAGCAAAATTATCTAAAATAGGGTTAGAAACCCACGCTAGGCAGTCATAAATGGATGAAAATGCCTTATGTAAGCTAGTATACAAAAGATATCAGCATAGAATTAGTGTAAATCATATCCACCATCAGTATACAGGTGATTAAGAAGAGAAAATATTGTTACCTAAGGTGGGTGTTGGAAAAGGGGTCAAACCCTATTATTCATTCATCATCTATATGGCTTATAGTAGGGAAACCCTTGAATGAAATTTTAAGTGTATTTTGTTACAAAAGAAATTAGCCCAATCTGTGACAAATAATAACTTATAGGTATGTTAGAGAAAACCAATATTGGAGAGAAGGATCATATTCAATTTTTAAAATTATAATGAGTAAAGAAATTATTAATACCTTAACTACAAAAAAAGGTGGAAGTATATAGTTCATCAATGTTGGGGAATTAACTTGTTGAAAGAAATACCCCTGTAACATCCTCTTCCCACATCTACGAAATCAATCGGCCAGTCGGGATAAGCATTCGACGATAGGCCACTATGATATGGTTCCACTTACTAATTCACATTAAGGAAGTGGAACTGATGGAAGCACACCATATAGACATTCAACATCATCTTCATAACCCCTAGGAACCATGCGAACACTTCAGGCTTACCACTTGGTCCCATTGAGGTTTTGGACAACTTAACCCTGAGTTTCTCTCATGATATAGGCATGATAAAATCCAAGTACCTCCAGTCGCTCTCACAGGCTTGCCTACTAGTGTCCAGAGACTCTTTTTGTTTGTGTTCTACCAACTTCCCCGGGATTTTAACTAATTTTTTAGGCCTAGCACTGAGGTCACGACGTAGAATTGAAATCTCTCTTCAGAATAGTAAAATAACATGGAAATGACAATGCTAAAGAAAATACTTGTTTAAGACCTTGACTGGAACCCTATTAGCCATGACAACAATTTTGTCAAACATATCACAAGTATGTAAACTACATGTGTAAAGAACAATTCTGAGCATAGGAGTCTCATACATACCTGAGAGTCGCTAAGGACTATTGATGCCTCAACACATCAATTTTCATTCCATCCATCAGGTCATAGATAGATTGATCATTCAATTACAACTAAAAACATGGTGAAAGCCATACATAGTTGTTGTCATAAAACACATACATAACCAACATAATAGCAATAGAAATACTCATGAAGGTATATCCATATAGACCATATAGAATCAATCATAATTATCATAGAAATACAAGGATAAAAAACCTTTTATTAATGATTCAAAACCCAAACACAAGCTGGCACATCCACGTTCCACCCAACCGTAGAATGGCTGAGCCAAATCTCTCTTTAGTCATTAACCCCCACGCCATATTTCAAGCATGAACGTGGGATCTCATAGAACACATCAATCAAAACCATCCATGGCTTCCAAAGGCCATCCACCTAAACCCATTAAATAGTGATTCCACCTCATGGTTAGAGATCACAAAACCATCATCATATTTTTCTCTATCCAAGCCTTTCATGGCTCCAGAGTGTTTTTCCAACCAAGTATTCTAGTACTAGTAACTCAACCCAAAACTTATACAGGTTTTCTAACGTGTTTGTTCAACTAGGGTTTCCAGGACTAGTAACTTACCCCACCAAAGGCTTCTAGAGAATTTTTCTATCCAAGGCCTCCATGAAAAGTAACTCAACCTGATATGTTACAGGGCTTCGAGGGAATTTATCCAGCTAGGGCTTCCAGGACTAGTAACTCAACCCAAGCTAAGGAGGAATGAGAACCAACCAAAACAAAGCAATTGAAATAAACCCACAATCACCATGGCTATCCAAGAAATGTAAAGGCTAGGAAATCCATTGTCAATCCCGACCATCCTACAACCAATGAGAGATCACAACCAATAATCCACATGCATATGCCATGCATGCCAAAATTAGTGAAGGAAACATACATGCAACTCGATACCTAGAAGAAATTTTTGTGCACCTACTAATTCGTATGCCCTCTTCCACTTTCATGTGCTTCCTTTTCCGTCTTGCTCCAAAAATCCAAGTATACCACATCCAACACGAGTGCTCAAAGAAAACTTGATGTCTACAAGAGTGAGTGAGAGAGAGAGAGAGAGAGAGAGAATAATGAGAGATCTCTAAAACTGAATTGACAAAAGGTTACCAAGAGATCCTCAAAAGCCTTTTTACGAATGAGACCTCTATTTTCTTCATTTTCCATTATTCTCCTTTGTTTTTCATTATCTAAGCCACTTTCCTTCATTTTCCATTATTCAACCCACTTTGTCCATCATTTTCTTCCTCACATGCAACATGTGACCTTTCACCTCCTTTTTCTCCTAACTTCCATTATTTTCATAGATAAATGGGCTAAAAATGCCATTTTTCCTTTTCAAATTCTTTGCCATTTCCTCTGCCAAATTCCTCAGCCATAAACAGTCATAATTGATCCCCATCACTAGATTTTACCCAACATTTAGCTTGTAATAAGTGTCCCATCATTCATGGTTATTATTCTTCCTTTATTTATTTTTATTTCATGGAATTTTCACTAGGGTTGATACAAAAACCCTCCCCCTTGCAAGAACACCGTCCTCGGTGTTCAACAACACCTATAACCACAACACTATTGTAAGTAAAATATGTTGCTGATGGTGATTTATAACTTACATCGATGCATTATTTACAATGATCACCCTGCTGAGAAGCAAACGAACATGAAAACATGACAAGATAACATCATAATGACATGACACCCATAACACTTATTGGACCTTTATAACACATCTCATGCTGGTATTTACATCCATATACATATGTACATATAGAAAAATCACCAAAACATATACCAGAACATATGCCAAATCATATACCAAAATCACATGAAAACACCAAGCCAAAACTGTGTTGCCTTAATTGGTAAAAAGGTAAGGATACATAGCCCACATCGGATCCACAATATCCCATATAGCTTCATTGGGCCCACAGTACTTCCAATACACTTTAACTTGCTCAATTACTCAGTTCTCTAGCATGAGAACCCTTTTCAACAATATACATTGAGGCTCTGACTGAAATTCTCCATGTGGTTCCACTTGCAATACAGACCAATCAATCACATGATCAACATATTTAACATTATTCTTAAGCAATGATACGTGGAAAACATCATGAAATTTCACTGAGGAAGGTAGTGCAATTAGATAGGCTACTGCTCCAGTCCTCTCAATAATTTTGAAGGGTCCACAAAATCGTGGTACCATCTTGGCACATGAACTAATTTGTAAGGAGTTATTCTTCAGTTTGATGTGATAGTACACTAGTTCCCCAACCTAAAACTCCTTGAACTACTTGTTCCAATGTGCATAACTCTTCTGTCTATCTTGTGTTTCCTTTATATTTTTCTTGATCACTCGCATTTCTTGTTCCATGCCTACCAACGTATCTATTCCAATGAGCACCATATTAATTGGATCACTCCAACTGGTAGGAGTATTGCAACTCTGCTTGTACAATGCCTCAAAAGGACTCATCCTCAATGTCTACTAATAACCCTTGTTGTATGCAAACTCAACAAAGGGGAGAGACTCTTCCCACTTCCGTTGTTTATGCATCACATACATCCTCAACAGGTCCTATAATATCATGCTGGCCCTCTTTGTCTATCCATACGTCTGTGGATGATGAGTCGTATTGAAGTGCAACTTTGTGCCCAAGCCTACAAATAACTCCTTCCTAAACATGGAAGTCAAGTTCACATCCCTGTACGACACAATCTTCTTCAGAACACCATGCAATCTAACCACATCTCTGATGAAAACCTGTGTTACATCACTAGCTGAGAATCTAGACTTCACTAGAATGAAATGTGCAACATTTTTCAACTTGCCCACAACAACCATGATAAAATCATTCTATCTCACTGTCCTTGAAAATCCTATGATGAATTCCATGGAAATGACCTCCCATTTCCATTATGGAATCTCAATCGGCTATAGAAGTCCACCTGAATGCTTACATTATTTGTTCGTGCACTAAAAATCAAAACATCTAGCCACAAACTATGCTACATCTTTCTTCAAATTCGGTTGATAGTAAAATATCTTCATTGATGTCAGTGTTTTCTGGTAGCTTGGGTGACCTGAATATGGTTTTGAATGAAACTTTATTAGGATCACCTTCTTGAGCTCTCTATTGTCTGACACATATATCCTATCCCTCAATCGTACCAATCCATGTGTTGTAACACAATAATCCATATCATGTTCCCCTGTACCTATACTTATACATGTACCTGCATCTGTACCTATACTTGTACCTATAACTGTACCTATGCTTGTACCTGTCCAAGTACTCTATTGTAACCTATGCACAATATCGATATATCTGACATCCTACTAACCTACCTGGAAGATTGTGCCCTGTAAGTCTATCCCATAGGAGCTCATAACTGCTAAGTGATTTACCTATATCTGCCTACTAAGAGCATCTTCCACTCTATTTTGTTTACCTTTGATGTATCGGATATCAAAATCAAACTCACTAATCATAGCTAACCACCAAGCCTACCTACCATTCATATTTTGTTGGTTAAATAGATATTGCAAACCACTGTGATCACTCATCAATGTGAACCTCATGCCTAGAAGATAGTGTCTCCACATCTTCAATGCATGTATAATCGCTGCCAACTCAATATCAGGCGTGGCATAGTTGTGCTCGTGCTCATTCAATCTCCATGGCTCATAGCATACCACACCAGTGCAAAATGACTAAATAGTTACTAAAAAAACAACTAAAATTTGCATATAAATGACCATTTTTAGTCGGTGACCAATAGTAGCTAATTTACAATATCTTATACCGTGACCAACTTTTAGTCATTTTTAGTTTATTCATTAATTGGTTTCCTCAATTTTACCATCTAGTAATATATTTAGTCATAAATTTGGTCATAAATGTTTCATCGGTTTAGCCATTAATTATCGAAATTAATGACCAAATATACAAAAAAATATATTACTATATGAATCCTCGAGAAAATCAATTAATGACCAAAGAAATATGACCAAAATGTTGGTCATGCTATAAGATACTATAAATTAGCTACTAATAGTCACATATATGCAAATTTTAGTCATCATTTGAAACCAATTAATGACGAAATAAATGTGACTAAATTTTAGTCATGTTATAAGATACTATAAATTAGCTACTAATAGTTGTATATATGCAAAATTTAGTCTTTGTTTTAATAAACAAATTATCATTTTCAATAGTCATTTATTTCTTTTTCGTATTTTCATATTCATTATATAAACGACTGATTTAATAGTTTTTATTCATTTCATTTAGTTTCATTCATAATCGTCATAAATGACTAATTTATTCATATACTCATTTTATTCGTGTTCATCATTAATTAATATAAACTACTAGTTTAGTAGTTTTAGATTCATTTTATGTGTTCATTATTAATCAACATAGATTTATTAGTATGATTTTGGGACTAAATCTTAAAAAAATGCCATACAATGTGCATGTTTATCCAATATGATAATGCAAAGTTACATATGCTAATTACAAGACTAAAGAATATCAAGTGCAAATGAAAATAATTTCAACCATATAAATTTTATTATATAAAAGATCAAGTATTGCAATATCAGTTTCCAACTTAATATCGATTGGACTACAATTTTCACATGAAATATTGTTTCATCATTTCAAAACATTATCACTTTGTTGCCAAAGAATTGCAAGTGAATTCACCAACTCTAAAGGCTTCACCATCAGTCTCTATGAGTGTGTCTTATGCAAGATATTGGCTCTATGGATATCACTAGACAAATTATCTTCTCTCTCTCATTTTTCATTTGTCGCTCAAGTGTTATTGTTCTCCTATTTCTTCAATTGTTGCTTCTAACCATCAATATTGAGCTCCTCTCCTTAAAATGAAATAAGATACAATGCAGAGTATAAGACATGAAATACGATGAATAGTTGAATATAAAATAAAGTGGACTATAAAATATTTATATGACATATACCTCAACATTCGATAGTGGCCACTATGTAGCTAGATGACCTATATAAACAAACCAAATAAAACATCACCATAGAAAATAACACCTTAGGAACTTAGTATTACACCTTCAATAAAACCTTAGGCACAATCGTACCATCTAAGTTACATGTTAAAAATATCATGCAATATGTAACTTCTAAAAACAAATGGAAAAAAAAAGTTTAGTGTAAAAAATATCCTTATTTCTTGTTCTAAAAGAGTGATGTTCCTTAAATTTGGATATTCTTTTTCCCACAGTAAAAGTTCCTCACTATTATGACCTATTTTTTTAGGATCATGATATTGATACAACACCATATTGGATTATGAAGACAAAATGATTCAACTTTCCAAGATGAGTACCTCACTTGGTTGAATGAAGGTGTTCGCTGTGAGTAGTGTCAAAACCTTAGGGAATCAAAACACTAATGCCTAAGAAAATATATCACCACTCGTCCATAGAAAGACAAAATTTCAATCCACTATGGCATATAGGAGTACATTTCGTTGGATGGATACTACACTCTAAGAGATTTTTGTCTAATACAATTAGAAGTGTACATATATTGTCACAATGCCCCTCATAGTGAGAACCTATAGTTGTGTCCTATAATATTAATCATATTATACTATTTAATTATAAATTATGGCTATTAGATACTTATTAGTTTAAATGATTAGTCTAAAATTGCATTTTTAGTATTTTTGTATACATGAAAATATTCAGAAAAAAAAAAGGTACATTTTATGACTAGTTAATTTCGAGTGAATCTAAATACACAAGAAATTATGGTGCCTCAGTGTTTCTCTAGT
The DNA here is from genome assembly GCA_000404065.3 of Pinus taeda. Lineage (NCBI taxonomy): Eukaryota > Viridiplantae > Streptophyta > Pinopsida > Pinales > Pinaceae > Pinus > Pinus taeda. The sequence goes on from APFE030646029.1 coordinate 92,989, forward strand.
GGTTATCTGCTCATTGCACCAATTTCTCCCATGTCCTCTACTTCTTTTGGTGAATTCCTCTTTGATGATGTCCAATGCCAATGCAATGGAAATTTATCCTTGATGTTTTCCTAAGCCAAATGGAAGCTCCACAAGTAACAACCAAAAAGTAGCCTCAAATATATTATTGGGGGACAAAATGCAGTAATTATATGACAAGCCAATAAACACTACACATTAATAATATTCCATTTAATATTGATTAAAAATTTATTTGCATGATCATGTAATACTTAAGTGTCAAGTAGGGACATTTAAAATTAGTCATTCATTAATATCACCTTTGAGAGTTCTTAGTAGTTAATACTTCCTATTACACACACAGTAGATTACCAGCTTCAAGGATAGGAATATAAACACAACAAAAGTGAAATTAAAATAAATGCTAGGAAGTCAAATGTGACTAATCTTGAGTAAAGAAAATACCAAGCCCTTCACATTAGAAAGACATTCTTAGGAACTAAAACAAAAAATCCTTCAATTCATCATTTTCACATTTTCTTTAATTTCTTTAAATGAGAACATGGCTTTTAGATAATTAAAAAAAAAAAATGTCTCAAAATCCTAACAAATGCTCGAGTGATTATTGTATCAATGAAATGGAAAGGAAATCATTCGATGTGATTTTAAATTACAGAATATATTGAATAATATGAAGCTTTATCATCCCTTGCTCCTAATCAAATTGTAATATGTGGGTTCCAATCAAGTAACCAATTTCCCTCCAAGATAGTTAAGGGATCACTTTGGAGAAGGACTTCTAGAAGCATTGGGATAGTAGAAATGGAATTAACTAGGAGGAAAATGAAGCGCTTTAGTGGGTGCTCCAAAATATTTGAACGCAACTGAAAATGATTTTATACTTCATCCACATTCTAAAACAGAAACCATTCAGTTGCATCTCATTTATTTTCCACCTTTCTGTAATATGTAATTCTTTGAACAAGAATAGAGCATTCATAAATATTGTCATGAAAGAGGACTCTTCGTAATCCTAATAAGTTGGGCTCTAACAAATAAACAATTTCATGTAGTGAATAAATCTTACATTGTAGATTTCAGTGATTAAAATGACAACTTTATTCTTAATCTCATTACAACAAAAATAAATTCAACCCTAACTAGTTGGGATCTAACAAATCAAGAATTTCATGTAGTAAAGTAAAACTACATGGTAGATCCCAATTATTTGAAATGAAATTTTTATTCATGATCTTATTACAACTTAGATAAATTCAAGAGTACATACATATTTCCTTATCTGAGACAAACTTTGAACATATTCTAAGATTTCATAGAAATATAATGATACAATTTACATGTAAGACATGAAAAATCTATCTACATCTAGCAACCATCACTGGACAATAGTGTTATTGAGACACCATCTCATGACATTAGAATCATGTAGATAGATATTGTTATATAGATACCTTGCAAAAACTAGTTAACACTATCTTCAAGCTTCAAATTCATCAATTGATTTACTTTAGTAGAAAATTCTAGTGGGATTTCATTAAATATAACCCGACAAAAGCCATTTATGATAATTGTCGTTTCCCTCTCTAGATCTAGCCCCCTCTCGAAATAGACTAATTGATATTCTCCAATTTTTGACATACTTGCTTCATGTTCAACATGGCTATTGGGTTCTTCACATGGAAAAGGTTGCAAATATTAGATGTATAATGGAAACAAGCATGCAATTCAAGGTTTCTCCTAAAGTCTCTCAAGTGAATTATAAAACACCATCCACTTAAAATATGCTATATGGTAGTAAAAAGATACTACCCAAGATCCAACTAAAGAATTCAAAATGTTGCAAATAGGAGATGTCTTAAACAATATCAATTATTTAATTGCATAATCACACTAAAATAGACAAATCTTTAAAATGTTGAAAAGTGTGAAAAAATGGAGTTGGAATATTATAGTTATGTCAGGGTAGATATAGCTAAATGTAACTTCTATCTAAAACATGCAAATGTAACTTCTATAAAAAAAAATGGAGTTGAAATATTATAGTTACGAGAATATATTTTGGCATAAATCACATGATAGTACAATTTTTGATGTGTTTCGTCAAGGTAGGTATAGCTACATGAAATGTAACTTCTATATAACATTCTAAATATCCATTTTCAGTCATTTAAGAGACTAACATTTTTTTATGTTCAGTTAATAACTTAATACTCCACCAAAAATAGCATTGAATGGTTCTTCACCAAACAAGGGGAAATTTTAAACCAACGTGAAAATACTTACTCATTCCCCTGCCATATCTCTGATATTTTATTTGTGTGTGGATTTAAGCTAGTGTAATGTAACTTTTACATATTTGACAATTTAAATGTAAAAATTACCCAGATTGAAGTTATACAATTAACATATGCACAATAAGGTACAATATTCATGAGTTATAAGTAATATGGTGTTTACATGTTATATCAAGACAAACTTTTTCTCATCTCATTAACTCTTACCTTTTAGTTGTTGATGGATATAGCCTTTAAACTTACGAGTCATCCTTGTCAAATATTATATTTAAATATGGATATAGTTTTTAAAAGCATCAACCTTGTTTGTTCTTTTATGTAAGGTCAATTTAAATGGAAATTGTGATAATTTTATTCAATATTATCTTGTACAACTCGAAATAAAATGTTGTGGGGTTGGTGTTTCTAGTGATTTTAAAACTTCTTTTAATTACCTAAATTTAGCCTATTTAAAGTAAATAGTTGCACTGACCATCTTACTTTCAAGTCAGTAACTCGTGTTTCTAGTGATTTTCAAACTTATTTTAATTACCTAAATTTAGTCTATTTAAAGTAAATAGTTGCACTGACCATCTTCTCTTCAAGTCAATAACTTTTCTTGAGCACATCTTCATGACATGTACCATCTTTGAAAATTATGAAATATTACTTGTATATTGCACTAAATAGACAATGTTGGCATAAAATCTTTTATTGTGTTTTTTACTCTCTCTCAGATTTTTTTTGATATTTTATAATTCCTGGTTTCGATTTCCATGTTAAGACTGAATTCATCATGCCTATTAGGATTTTTAGTTGTCCACACTGTTGTAACATAATTTGGATTTGATAAGTTAGATCTTTTATTCCATTTTTAAATAAGGATTGTGTGCAAATTATTCTTGAATGCCATAATGATCGAAATTTTGTTCAAGTCATACAGTTTAATCATGTCTGAACTCATTTAAATTTTTGTTAAATAGATTTGTGAATGAAGGTTTACCAAACAATTTAAACTTGTTAAATCAGTAGCTAGCTAGAAATAAAATTGAATCGTCATTTTAATCTGAGTCAATGGCAAAATAAGTGATAGAATAAGGTACATGTACATTAAAACAAAAGTGAGTTGGGTCTGCTAGCTTAAGTGCATAGTGCAAAGCAAGAAGAGAAAATGTTAGCTTAGAAAAATATTGAAATGCAAAAGGGTAGGCATAAGCACTATGGTGGTTAGAAGAAAAACATGAAGATTTTATCCTAAAGTCAAATATCAAATGTTATCTTCATGTGTAGAATAAAAGGGTAAGTTTTAAAGTTTTGCTCTAAGGTTTTATATATCAATTAATTTTCATGTATTAATCCCCTATTCCTAAGTTTTAAAACACAAAATCATCCCTCCGCTCATATCTTCCTCCACCCACTTATTCCTAAGTTTTATTACCTCCCTATACATTGCAAATATTCCCCACTATGCAGTAAATTAATTCCCATCGGCCCCACCAGGTGCCCAGTCATGTCATGTTAACCCTCCGCCACCTCTCACCTCATTTGTGCCCATCTCTCGAGATCCGAGGAACCAAACAACGTTTCATCCCCTTATCACCATACGAAATTAACCATCAGGGGAGGGGTCCGAAATGGGTGGTATTTGAAACAACTCCCACCCCTACGTGTCAACACTATAGCATTTCGGACCCCCCCTCGGCCGAAACGTTAACCGCTTCACCCCCCACCCTCTGAAAAGTATTTTTCCCAACTCCCGTACGACGCTTCTACCCATTGCGCTTCGACCACATCATTTTCCTATTAACTCCACCAATTACATCCGCTCCCTGGAAAATTAAGTCGTTAAGAAATAAATTTGTTTAGTCGTTAATCCAACGGACCCACGTTGCCTTCAACGGAAAAACCATACTATTATATAAACCTCTCTTTCACTCACTAATTGGTTACTGAATTCATACACTGCCACAGTTATTTCTCTATTACAGGTTTTTTGGATTAAACTGCAACATTTTCGCCCACCAGCGACACTGTCCACTGAGTCGTTTTCAGCCTATTACCTTTGTTCTTTCCCCCAAATCCTCACTCCTCTCTATGTATTGAAGCCTCCAATCCATTTTTCACTACTTTCCTTAGCCTTATCCAAATATGCCTCCAAAGGGAAAGGGACCAGAAGAACTTGTCAATCATCTCATCTATTCTCTCATTGATTTTCACCACATCCCTTTGGCTGACAGAGACCATAAGATCCATGAAACTCTCTGTGAATTTGACCTTTTTGAGATGTATTGTTAGCTCGGGAACAAATACATAGAAATATTTGACGACATTCATCTGCAGGAATCCAATTTACCCCACGATATTTTTCCTCGTACCTTTAGCACCCTATAATTTGTTAGGAAGTGTCATGCATGTTCTTTTCCAAGCCAAAAAGCCATCATTACCCCCACTAGAGAAATTATGTTTATTATCACTCCTCAAGCCATAGACGAGATGATGCAAGCCCCCATAGTAGATAATTTCACCCCCTATTCCTATGAAGAACTTGTTGAGTTGTACTAGAAATTGGACTTTGCCAAGAGGGCCAAAACCCTTGAAATTTTATTGACAAAAGATGCCTCATTGCCAAAGAAAAATCCTACCTATCCCTCCTCTATTTTCCCTGAGAAAGCCAAGAAAATTATCACAGTCATATCTTACCTCATTGGCTACTACTCAGATCAATGGGTAGATGAGGCCATCATACGATTTCTGTCAATTTTTTGTGCTGATTCTAACCCCTCCATCATCTTTAACTTTAGCCAATTTCTTGCAGATTCAATTCATGAGTAGTTTATCAAATTCCAGACTGAGGAGGTGTTCAAGTATGCTTTTGTGTTAGTCTATATGTTCTTATATTTTGAGGGAGACAACATGAAGCTTGCTCTACAAAAGCTGGACGCAAAAGGGAACCAGTGGTCAGTCATCTTGTGGACTACTCTAGTAATGAAGGAACAAAAGGAATACACATACAAACAGTTCGTAGAGATGCTTGAGCATCCAACAATCAGTCTCTTAGGCAACATAACAAAACTGAGGATTAGTGAGGAAATTAGAAAGGTGTTGCATCTATTAGACCAAGTTTCGACAAGGATTGGTACCTCTATCAAAATTATACATAATTGAGAATATTTGGGTGTGATCGTGCACCTTACAAGATAGGATTTTTTCTTTAGATTACTTAAGGTAAATGATCAATATGCATGAGATCCACTTTGTAGCTGCCAAGAAGGAGTCCCAGTTCAAAATTAAAACAAAAATTGGGCCTTTCATTTGCAATAGTAGGGCAGCAGGGGAAGAACTAGATAAGCTACTAAAAGAAATGCAGTTTATCCTTAGCTTCACCTGGTCATATGATCCATTAGGGATCATTTCTAAATTAAGACTAGAAACCAAATCTACTGCTTATTTTCACACAGACAGACCAGAGATAGAGAAGTACAAAAAACAACTAGAATGGGTTGATAATACCCTGGAAGAGGTAGAGGAGGAGTTGGTATCATCCTTTACAGTAGGGACTCGTACAATGCAGGAGAAAATAGATAAGAGAAGTAGAGAAGAAGAGTCCCCTTCAGGGACTGAAATTTTCAATGAAGGATTCAAAATTATGTATAGAAAGAAGGCCAAGCTTGGTTCCAAACTAAGCCTCAGCAAGGATTCAGAGCAGGAGAACATTATCACCACTAATGAGCCACTTGTTTCCTCGTTAGTGGGTGATCAGACCACACTGTCTCCCACAACCTCCACTACTTCACCAGATCAGCAAAAAATATAGACCATCACATCTACTACAGGGAAGATAGAGAAAAGTATAATGGACATTTTTAAGGAGATAAAAGTAAGTAATGAGGCCTTGAAGATTAACACCTACAATCAGTTTTGGTAGGAGACTTCTGGTTCTCAAGTAGGCTTCTATCATCCTTTGATTTAAAGAAAGGTAAAACACAAATGGAATTCCTCCAAGCACAAATTCCCCAGCCCAAGGCATCATCATACTATAAGAAGACAACATTTGAGTTTGATGTAAAAGACATACATCCAATTGACCACTTGGAGATGCACAAGGAGACTGGGAAATTATTTTTTTCCACTATCACTAACACTGCTATGAGTTTGTCTAAACTGCAGATTACATTAGCCAATGTTCAATCACAACTGAAGATGGAGAAGGTCTCTACCATTGCCAAAGACACTAGGATCAAAACTCTAGAGGACTTGGTGATCAAAGTGGCTTATGACCCTGCAAAGATCAATGTTGCAGAACATCTTGTAAAGAAAAAAATTTAGACATAGTAGCATTAAGGAAGCAGATGAAATTTCCAGTATTGAAGATCCTCTGTCCAAGGATATTGAAGAAACGAAGACACAAAAGGCAGACATGATGAAGCTCATCATGGAGCAGAGTGCACAATTGAAGAAAATAGAGACGGAGATGGAAAAGATGATTAAAGAAAAGGAGAAAGATTCCAAAATGATTGTTGTCCCTTTAGAATCACTCCCTATCACAACCATACCTATAGTCACATCTTCTACAACAAGGACGGGAGATACTGCAGATCAGTTGGAAAATGTAGTACAGAACATGTCTCTCCAGAGCAAAGAGATCAAAAGATTGTAGGCTCAAGTAAATATTCTACAAGATCATCAAACAAAGATTGAGACTTTTCATGCAAGAGAGCTATAGAGAGCTCAAAATCAGATAAAGGTATGGAAGGAGTCAGTAGTTGAGTCCTCTATTGGCTACACACTGGCCCATGTTAAAGAAATCATATGGAACAATATCATTGAAGAAATAGATTAAATCTGGCCATGTATCCAGATTATATTCTAGCATAAGAAATTGATGGAGAAAGCCAAGCAAACCATTTCCACTATCAATGCTAAATTGGGAGAAATTCCTGCTACAGCCAACAGAATCATAAAGTTCCTTAGTTCCAAAAACAGACATGAGTTGGATGATCTAGGAGTAGATAAAAGAATAGAAACCATATTGGAGGTAAAGAAAGTTCTAACAAAGAAGAACTTGGTTGTGCAACTAACATAGAAATGTCACATTCTTGAGGTAGCAGTTAACAATTTTTTCACTAGAATAGATGCATTGAACAAGAAAGGTCTTCCTTTATATTTGATCAATGAAAAATTGATGATCAGGGAAGATTACAAGAAGAACCTTCAAGATATTGAAAAGGATACAGCTAAGTCTTGCCACATCAAAGGTACTATGATAGGGAGAGATTTTTATGAATCTATCAACAACATAAGTTTTATCCAACATGAGATAAAACACATTTTTGCAGTCAAACCCACTTTTGCTCGATATACTGAGGTAGATGAGATCTACCAAAAGGTAACAAATATTTTTGTTCTAGATGAAGAGCGGTGGGATAAGTTGTGTGAATTCCAGGATTAAAAAGATAGATCAGCTTCACCAGCACAACACATGAATAGTGGCCACTCAGCAACTATTCTCCTCCAAAGAAGGGCCAGATGTCCAGATCACTTCACTAGATTCATTCCTTTTGATCACATTATTTCTTTTCTGTTAGTTCAAAGTTAACAATAGAATGTCACGTCACTGAGGCATTAATTATAATATTTTTGTAAATTTTATTTAAATACTTCATTCTGTCAAAATATTAAGGGTTGAAGCCTTGAACAAGTTATGAAGTAGATTTGTACTAAGCTGGATCATTTTTGAGATAATAAAAGATTCTGGATTTTCCTCACAGTAACTTCATACACGTTTCCAAGAACATTGTGAGCATAGATGCATCCATCTCCAGCTCCAGTCTATCTTTGCTTCCTAAAGTGGAGGCATCAACAAAGCAATTCTTAGCTTCAATGAAGGTTTCATGAGTGCGCTCCAAATCAAACTCTGCTTCTTTCACCAGAGCTTTTCGAACCCAAGTACTATCTTCTGCCTTTGTTATCTCCCATCATGATTCCATTTCAGAGCACAATGTTCACATTTGGATCTTCCTCACGCGGCTTAGACCTCATCATCTGTAGGTTCTGAGTCAGGAGAGGTGTTAGCACTCCTTTCTCGCGTATCCTAGCTATCAGCATAGGACAATCTTTTGTCTCATGATCAAACAATGTGCAATACAAACATGACGAGGGCATTGGGTTCATACAATCATAGGCATAATGTCCTGGCCCTCTGCAATTGTAGCATATCAACTATCTGCAACCTCTTCCAAGTCCTCCTCCACCTCGGCCTCGTCCGTGCCCCTAAAATCCTATTAACGCCATTCCTGTATTCTGTTCTAGGAGTTTTGTTTTAGCCTTAACTCTATAGGTGGGATTTCTATCCATCATAAACTCATAAATTCTACAAGAGTGCGCATCATGTCCCACTGCCCTACAAAAGCTGCAGAACAACTGTTGCAAATTTTGTGTATACTATGTAACAAGTGGGAGTTTTCTGTGGCATGTTTTCTAGCTATTTGACAAATCTCGCACCAAAAAGAAGGTGCCATGATAGATCCTACTTGCACTTCTGGACTTAAAGGCATCGGTCCTCCTCCTGTGAGGTAGTTTACGAACATTGGGAAATGGTCCTTGTCATTACCCTAACCTTTGCATTTTATGCACCACACCTCTTCCTGCACTTTTGGTCGAGCTATCCTATCCTGTTTCAGACTCTGCATCTCAAGGCTTAAATTCTTCAGCTGCGCATAGATCTGCTAAAATCCCAAGTTAGGATCATGCATCGAGGTCTCATTCATCCTCATTGTGATATCTAAGGCCTCTGCCTGAGTTGTTAGCTTCTACTGTGATAGCACACTCCTTAAATGTGGCATTAGTGAAGCTACAAACCACTTGTGATGTTTTCCATCTGTCAGATTCATGTTAGCTTCACGAATCATACATTTTAGCCTCTGATAAAGCTCCTAAGGAGTCTCACCTAGTAGCATCATGATCTCTTTGAATCCAATGATAGGCCGTGCTTCAAAATTAGGTCTATTAAATTCTTTATTTAGTGCAATTTGGATATCCACGATTCCCGCATTTGGGTTATCATTTGAGTGCTTAATATACCAGGTCAATGGGTGATCCTGCAAGGTGCTAACCAGTGTCACTTTATTTATATTGTCATCTGTAACTCCTTGCGCTTCCCATACGGCTCTTACAAAAAACCAAAATTGGTATGGATCCTCGTTTCCCAATCCCTTGAACATAGACAACTTCACTGTGCTTGGAATATTGAATCATGGTGGTGGTGGAGGTGGTACGAGGGAAGATGGAGGTGATGGAAATCAAGTTGGTGGCAGTGTGGGTGGGGGTGTTATTCGTGGAATTCTTTGCCTTATCAAATGAATTGTACTTCACGGAGAGACCTTTCCAAGCTCTTCCTCATCCCCTCTCGGAGGTTAAACCAACGGGATATTTTTTGGTCCCTTACTTCCTTTGTTCCTATAGGTTTTTCCACTTCACGTAGCCCTGAACATCAAGGTAATTTCATAACCCTCTTTTTGCACAATAACATTTTAATCCAAGTATTCAAATATCTTACGTACTTACCTCGCAGTCCTTTGAGGAAGCATCGCTCTGCCTTGCTATAGCTAACTAAGGTGTTGACCGCGAACTCAGTAATGAATCCTCCTATAATTCAATCGAGCCAATGATCAACGGTGTGTGAGATCTTATCCTTCGATGCTTCCAACCTTCGCACTAACTCTGGGGTCCACACAATATGACCATCAAGTCTCCACCTTCCTTGTCTATTCGCTACCTTTGCGATCCACTTGTACAGCTCAGTAGGGAAAGATGCGAACAAGATTTCATGGATCTCCATGTATAGGTAGCGGTCTAACCTTTCTTCTTTTGACAGTCATGGGTTCTTGTTCTCTTGCGCTATGAACTTGTGAATTCTCCTGTCCAACCAGCCTTCAATTTCCTTTTTCATTGGATTCCAATGATACTACATCAAACATCTCTATGCAGATTCTGGTCCCAATAACGGAACCATTTGTTGGCTTAATGGGGCTTGACCCAGGTTCAGAGTTAATTGGCCAAACAAATCCCTACACTACTAGCCCTTTCGGCATCAGCCCATGGAGCGTAGAATGAAGTCTCACATAAAGTAGTATGGGGGGATGTTGGAACCAAATTTCTGCACCCTTGAGATGTCTGAGGTGCTAATTTAGTCTAACTGTGCCTACCTTCGTGCAGGTCACTTCGCGCACTGTTCTAACCTTCAATACCTTCACGATCTATTATAATTGTCTTTCGCGCAGCCTTAACCAGGGGCTAATATGATTTCGCTTTTCTATTGCAGTGGCTTGCGCTACTTCCCCAATATACACCACATATCTTACTTATCTTCTTACAGATCTTAGTTAACTTCGCGTAAATAGATACTCTATCTTGTATTCACTTAATCAACATAGTTATAGATATTCATGCATCATATAAACAGTAGAAGTGCAATTCATACCCAATACATCCAATGCATAAAATAGGAAATAAATACGCAGAAATGATATAAAACTTCTCTTTATTAATGCATCCAATTGTTACAGACTCAACTCTCCCTACACACTCAGTTGCAAGGGTCTACGCACTCAGCTGCAGACTACTAGGCCTCTGCGCACTCAGCTGCAAAGCCTTCTCCTACGCTACGACCCAAAACTAGACTTTACTCCAGAGATATGACTCAACTCTTCATCCTTCAATCCCTTATTATTGATATCTTAACTACTTAGAGCCTCTCTCTATTTATACAATCAACTCGCCCTGCACACTCAGCTGCAAGGGTCTGTGCACTCAGCTGCAGACTACTAGGCCTCTACGCACTCAGCTGCAGAGCCTTCTCCTACTCTACAACCCAAAACTAGACTTTACTCCATAGATATGACTCAACTCTTCATCCTTCGATCCCTTATTATTGATATCTTAACTACTTAGAGCCTTGCTCTATCTATACAATCCCATGGTCCGCAGAACATGGGTAGATCTCTACAGCCAACATTACAATAACAAGATTGAGGGTAAACAACCCTATTACTGTTTTACAAGCTACATGCTCCACACCCACAAAATGTGGAGTCTTTACATCGGAGTTATAATTTTTGACCAAAATCTAGGCTTTAAGCCCCAAAACTTCTCTTGGGGGATCCCGTGCCCAACAAATTCATTTGATCTTTTTTACTCTTTAAGCTTAAAATATCATCCGAGCACTTGTCCTTTCAAGCCTGCTTCAAATCAAAACTGATAGAGTCACCTTTGGTTCTTTCTCAGCTCTTAAAACATGAAAGAGCACCAGTTTGTTTATGCATCTTAAAAAACTGTTGTCCACGATCTCATAACATCTTTGTTAGTCTTTTCTAGACCAAATTGTGAGTATTCATTTTAAATTACAATTAAAGCCTTGGAATTTATCTCTCTTTTCCTATTATTTGAGGTGAAGCCATTGTGGCTGAATCATCTGGTTCACCTAGTTTCTCTTCCTCTCCATCTGAAAGATTGTCTTAGGAGCCATTTCCTGAATTACTGCAGTCACTTGAGGACCAATGTGTTGAACTTGGAATTATTCTGAGCATTAAATCTTTGTTATCTTGTCCTCCACCTCCCCCAGATACTGGGTCACTTTCTGATATTGGCCCAGAATCTCTGAATGACCATATACAGACTCCCGAGAGTCAGCCAACTCTTGACAGTCAGCTCGAACTAGTTGTTTATCCTCTGAATCCTTTATTTGACCCTATTTTGATATCACCGTAGCGTCCGTACATTCCATACAATTAGCTCAGTATTCCTTTGGAATTATCCCCTCGAACATCTTCAGTCATTCGTGATCGCTTGTTTTCACCAATGGAACCCAAAGGTGAATTTCCAATCTCCTCTTCGACTCACTCGGAGGTTCCACTCCAGACACTGTCGAAGTGGAGGAAGATCAGGTTCCTGCTAAAGGTTTGTCCTACACAAGAATCATTCCCATCAGTGTTTATCAGGACTTACCTCCTAATTATGTGACTTTAGCACAATTTGTCTTAGGTACACCTAGTGCCTCTTTGCTTTATCACAATCTTGTTCAAGCATCTCGCGCTATGCCTACCGCGGTTCCGTTCATTTGTAACTTGACCCCCAATTGACGTTGATTTCTACAACTAATTCAGTCTAGTACAACCCACCATTCCGAACCCTCTTGTCTCATCAGTCCAAGTCACCCATCCGATGCAATCGATAGTCTTCAATCCTACCTCTATCAGTCCTTTAGTCCCTCCAGTAAGTGCACAGGTTGTGCCACCACCTGGGGGGTAGAATCTGAATGTGTCTATGGTGTCGTGCACAAGTAATGTGAGTACTTCACATTCTCACACAGTTGGTGTGAACTAGCCTTCTTCTAGCGCTATTCAACACCCTACTGGGTCAAGCAATGTCTAGTACCAACAAGTCCAAAATCCTGTTGGTCCATCTAGGTCAAGCAATTTCCAGTATCAGCAGCCTTATGAGGCTCAGGTTCAGTACCAAATTTCTTATGTTCCATATGGTTCCCAAGGAATGGTAAATCCACCTTACATCCTTCAACCTAGACAGTATGTTCAACCTGGTCCGGCCACCATTCTCGGTGGCTATGGCCAGATACAGTTCGGAAATTTTGAAGGTTTCAATCTGGGAACTATCCAAGTACCCTTGCAATAGTAAGGATAAACTCTACAACAACAAGGGAAAGCTTTGTTGAAGGAAGGGCCATCCATGCAGCAACAGGGTCGGATGAGGTAGGAATAGGGACCACTACAATAGCTGCAGGGGCAACCCTTGCAGTAGTTGCAACAAACCATGCAGTGACAAATGTAGTATGTTCAACAAACCTCCCAACCTATGTCTTTGCAGGGCAAGCCTCTACAGTTGCAGGGAAAATTTTTGCAGTCACAAGGTCAGCCCTCGCAGTAGCAAGGCCAACCTGGGCAGAAGCAACCCTTATATACATATCAACAGGGTTAGCCTTTGCAAGGACAAGTTCAGGGTTAAGTCCTGTAGCAACAGGGCCCAAATCCTCATGTTCAAGGGTAACAGGTTCAAAATCCTCTTGTCCAAGGACAACAGGTCAAAAATCCTTATGTTCAGGGCCAACAAGTTCAAAAACCATACATGCATGGACAACAGGTGCAAAACCCATACGTCCAAGGTCAATAGGCTCAGCAGCCTTTTAACCCATATGTTGCTTATCAATAACCTATGGCTCAACAATTTCAAGGCTTTCAAGGTCAAAATCCTCCCTAGGGACAAGGTAACCTTCAGTGGGGGGAAAATCAAATGGCATACAAACAGAACCCTCCACTATGGGGACAAAATCCTTACCAGCAGGGATGGGCTCCTCTAGTTGGACCCACATATCGACCTCTAATGGCTTTTAATACTCAATTGTCATTCTTGGCTAAACTAGAGTTACCAGATGTGTCTCGACTCATGAATTATCCAATTCTTCATTCACCCTACTGGCCTCTGGTCCCATCCAATATCCCAAGCAATTGTCCTCATTTCGATGGGAAAGCGAAAGAAGATCCTCAAGCCCATGTGGTGACATATCACCTCTAGTGCTCTTTGAATTCCTATGTTGCCGATTCTATTCATCTCCATCTTTTCCAACGAACTGTCACAGGCGCTGCAGCCAAGTGGTACATTGAGCTCCCTAGAAGTAATTATTATGACTTCAACTCTTTAACCATGGCTTTCCTCATGCATTTCCAATTGTGGGTTCACTATGAAACCGACACCTATTTTCTTACATCGCCCAAGAAAAATACTATGACACACATCTCCGATCACATCCATGAATGGAGAAGAAGGCGTCGCCTAATCAAATTTGAGATTACTGATCAATTACAGACCAAATGGTTCACCAAATCATTCGTCGCTCCAATTTCTCACGATATCACTATGAGTCAGTGTGTCATGGAGGAGAAAGCCATTGCTCATGCCGAGTACTTAGATCTCATTTACTCTTATTCTGGCACTTTGTATGTGTTATTACTTGATGCTCTGAGGCCATCATCCGATCCAATGGCATCGAAGTCATAGGATACACCTCCTGTTGATGGAGTAATTGGTTCAGTTTCCTAGGCCCCTGCAAAATATTCTTCCAAACAAAAGTTGGCCTCAAACACTGCTTCCAATAGTCCCTCTTAGAATCCACCTGGCCCTGGTAAAACCTCAGAGGTCCATGTTGTTTAGTCTACTGCAACAGACAGATCCTTGAAAGGTATGAAGAAAGGTAAAGGAAAAGGTAAAGTTGATGCCCCAAAACAATGTCCTCTTAAGTCGTCTGCGGTGACGCTTCCCAACAGAAGCCTAAGTATCTATGCCTCATTTGTGAAGAGGATCACTATACTAAGGATTGTCCCAGACGATCTGAAGATGGTCATTTTCTCAAAGGGACCCTAACTATCCTAAAAGAGTTGTTTCCATCCCAACAAACCCAAATGGTAGACCAACCTCAATCATCTACTTCCTCAGGTTCACAAGTGTTGATGATGAGTACGCACATCAATGCAGCTACTAGATCAAAAGATTATCAAACTCCTACCTCGACAGCAGGGAAAGAAAAAGTAGCTACCGCTTCTTCTTCTACCCCATCAAGTTCTGGTCCTCTTCATATAGAGTGACCTAACCCTGGTTCCGCCTTTTGACCACCTTCTTGAGGTGTGCTATGAATGTCCTCATACAATCCCAATGCTTGTGTTGCTCATCACTATAATATTGTTGAGGATTTGGCTCAGGCACCATCAGCTATGTCTGCCCTCAAGGTACTTCCAATCTATCCGTCTCAACGAAATTCATTATTGTCGACTATTGGGGGTATTGATCCTGTTTTTTCCAGTATTATATGTTCTGATCTAGAAAACCATGTTTCGTGTCTTCCTCATCAGATTACCTTTCTCATTTAGGTCATGATCAATGAGAAAACCATTCACAGAATCGTCATAGATGAAGGTGCTTCCACCTGCATCATGTTTGTTGCTTGTTGGAAGGCAATTGGTTCTCCTACTCTGAACTAGTCCCCTAACACTTTGGAAGATTTTGACGGGCACGATTCATGACCACTCAGTGTCTTGCCCAACCTTGCCATCACTTTGGAGGGCAAGAGAATCCACGTCAAGGTAGATATCATTGACACTAATCTCAATTATAATCTTCTACTCAGACAGAGTTGGACCCATTCCATGAATGATGTGGCCTCCTCCCTGTTCCGTGTGATTCATTTTCCCCATCAAGGGAAGATAGTCACAGTTGACAACTTGTCCTTCTTTTCCTCTTCCTCCTCAGATGGCAATGTTTGGTATGTCAAGCACACAAGTGCTCCTTATGAGAGTGCGGGGGCAAGACTCTTTAAATATCCTTCTCTGATGGGTATATTTCTACTCCCACCTCCTCACGTTGCCTCTATTAACATGATTTCGGTCAAGTTTGATCCTTGGGTCATTCCCTCTCCAAATATTGTTAACACATGGGGTGAGGTAATGTCATTAATTCCCGTTGAAATTGATTACATGAAAATTGTTTTAGCTTCGCCTCTAGTGTCCTCTAATCATATTGTTTTGAACACCTCCCTTGATGTGTATCCTCAATCCCCGTGGATTGGTTCTTCATAGTCTTCCGATCCCTTAGCCAAGACTTTTGTTTTGACAAGAGTATCATGGAAGTACTGTCTCTAGAAGAAGTACTTTGGAATGATACTCATCATCGTTCCTCATTCTTTCCTAGCTGGACATTCTTGTCTACTTGTCTCAAGGAGTTCTCTTCTTAGTTTCCTTCCCTACCACTTCCGACACTAATCATGACTCATGAAGTTTGGTTGGAACGGAACATGGGTAATATTACTAAAATGAATCCAGTTGATATTTTTTTCAAGGCTGCTGTCATTGCAAATATCCACATTGGGTTAACTTGTTCTCCAAAAGAGATCAAGCTCTATACTCATCTTTTCCAAGATTTTCGAGATGTTTTTGCATGGTCATATGAAGAAATTCCGGGTATTGACCCAAGTATAGTCATGCACGAAATACTAACTTATCCTCATGGGAAGCCCATTCACATATGGCTCCGCCCAGTCCGCCCTAGAAAAGCGGCTGCCATCAAGGGTGAATTTGAAAAACTTCTCAAAACTAGATTCATTTATCCAATCCCACTTATAGATTGGGTGTTGAATATTGTACCAGTGACAAAGAAGCAAGGCACGATCCGTGTTTATGTTGATTACCGTGATCTCGATTGTGCCTGTCCAAAGGATAACTATACCACTCCCTTCATTGATCAAATAATTGATGAATGTGCTAGGAGTGAATTATTTTCTTTCAAGGACAGTTTTTCTAGCTACAACCAGATCAACATTGCACCGACTGATCAAGATTAAACAACCTTCATCTGTTTGTGGGCTACTTTCATGTACAAAAAGCTTCCCTTTGGTGTTAAAAATGCTAGTGATAAATTTTAGAGAGTGATGTCTTATGCATTCCACGACATCCGCAACATCATTCAACCTTACTTGGATGACCTTCCCACTCATTCTCGTAAGTGCCATGATCACCCTAAACATCCGTGGAAAAAATTTCTTCTCTGTCAACACTACAACATTCTCTCAATCCACATAAGTGTGGCTTCTGCATTGAATCCGGATGACTCCTTGGCTTTATTTTCTCTAAGGAAGGCATTCACCTTGATCCTCTTAAAGTCGAGGCCATAGTTAATTTACCCCCTCCATCTATGTTGCACCAACTGTAGAGTCTACAAGGAAGAGAAAATTTTCTCCATCATTTTGTACCAAATTATGCTAAGTTGGCTTCAAGGTTCACCCAGTTGCTCAAGCAAGGAACACCCTTTGTTTGGGATGAAATTGCCCAAAAGTCTTTTGATGGCCTCAAGGTTGTTCTCATAAAAGCTCCTTTGCTACATCCCACGAATTATCATCGAGATTACTTCCTTTATCTCACTGCAGCCTCTAGCACCATTACCATGGTGTTGGTAGAAGACGATGACGAAGGCAATGAACATGTTAATTACTACCTCAGTCGCAATCTATTCGACACCAAGATGTGTTATGCTCATGTCGAGAAGTTGGCTTTGGTTGTTGTCCAGGATGTTCAGTGCTTTCGATACTATATTCTCCTACGCACTACCACTGTGATTTCTGAATGCAACCCCATGACCTACATCCTGACTCATAAGTTGCTAGGGGGGAATTACTCTAAATATATTTTCATCTTGCAAGAGTTCGATTTGTTGTTCATGACTGCCAAATCTAAGAAATCACTTGTTTTTTCCGAAATGATTTTTTCCCTTTCTTCTACATCTCTTCCTGCTGGTGCCACTGAGCAGCCTCCGGACGAGACTCTTTTCCTGATTAGCATCCTCGACCCATGGTATGGTGATATCATCGTGTATCTCCATACATCCACCTTCCGGTCTATGTTGACTAAGGATGATCACTGACACATTCGGCATCACTCCTAACCCTATTGTATTATTAGAGATAGTTTATACCACGTCGGTGTCAATTCAGTTCTTCATCGATGTCTTACTCTCGATGAGGCTGAGAGAGTTTTAGATGACTACCATTCTGGGACATGTAGCGGTCATATGTCTAGATATGCTACTACTCAAAAAATACTTCGCGTTGGTTTCTTCTAGCCCTCCATCTTCAAGATTACATCCTTGCTATTCACAAATTCCATGAGTGCCAAATTTACCAGCGAAAAATGTGAGACCTCACTACTCACCTTCACCCTGTTATTAGCGTTGGTCCTTTTCCCAAATGGGGCAATGACTATATGACATGTAACCCTCGTTCGACCGGGGGGGGTGTTGGGCTTCAGATTTGATCTCATTTTGCTTTAATAAACATATCTAGTTATCCATTTATCCCTCATTTTCATCTCATCCATCTCACTTTAATGAATATTTGGTGTTTAAACAGGTATTTAACTTTGATTTATCAATTTCTAAAGTTTTTATTAAAGTTTGAGTTTTAGTGCAATTTTGGCAGTTTTAAGAAATTCCCGTAATCACTTCATGGTTGATATGGATGCAGGCCACCTCAGCACGAATGGGATGCATGAATAGAAGGCTTGGGAACTAGGACCAAGCCACCTATGCTTGGTTTCAGTAGAACGAGTTTTCTTATGCCTTTTTGGAGCTAGTCAATCATGACTAGTCATCCAGAAATCCCATTTAAATAGGGCTGTTTTAGGATTCCCTGATTTTTGTCATATTTCTTGGGATGAGGGAGTTGGATTCGACCTGGATAGGTGGATAAGGATAGCTATGTTTGTTAGAGAGATTTCAGATCAGTTGGTTTCATAGACTCATTATTTAAGAGCCACATTTTGATGGCTCAACACACTTGACATTTGACACTTTTATGCTGTAATATTTTTGGTGTGAAGACTTAAGTTGGAGACTTGTGTTACTTTTATTTTGCTGATCAATACATGGATTTTTGACTGATCTAAAGCTTCTGATATCATCTTCATAAGTGTGCAAGGCAAGGGTGGAGGGCCCCCACACCAAGCTAAGTACACTTCCAATTTAGACTAGTTTTATTTTATTGCAAATCTGGTTGATGATAGCTTTAGTTTTTCAAAATCTTATTTCAGATTTCATCATGGTTATTGATTTTACTTGTTAATGGTTTCTTCATCATCTAATTGAGTTGGCAAGCAAGTGCTCAAGTTGAGCATTCTCTCTTTGAAATGGTGAATTAGATTTAGTCCTTTATTTACATGCAAACAGTTTGTTTCTATTTAGATTTATATCTTAAGATGAATAAGTTATTATGGAAAACTTTGAATGTCTCTTAAGTTAAGAGCTCTTTTTCATGTATGATTTATGCATCTTGAGTCTTTGATTATAATCTCTAATTCATTGAAGTCATAATTGAGGTGAGAGCAGATCTCTTGAGTCAAGAACTCTTTCAGTTTTTCCTCTTTTAAGCTAATTGAATTAAGAGTTTTAGATATATGTTTCCTTAGTTTCTTTTGCCATTTATCTTTCAAAGTGTAGTTATACTTGATCTTCACAAATAGTGGATTTGCCTCTAAGTTTCACAAACCCGGATTGATAATAATACTTGCGTTAATTTAGTCACATAAATTAGCTCAACATTTTGGCACCGTTGCCGGGGAGGCAAATATCGGCATAATCTATAGAAAGATAAAATCCAAAATAAACAAAAACATTAGTTACATTTCATTTCCTTAATTATGATTATTTATGCCTAGAGTTAGAGATTGTTTACGGTAGATTTATCAAAAGCCCCCCTCAAATAGAAATAGGATCATCACATACACCTGTTACTGGTAATCCAATCATTGAAGAGCTTATTGAAAAACAAAGAAGTGGTCAAAGATTAACTTTGATTGAAAGGCAAACATTGTCTGCTTGGGAAACAAAGCAAAAATTCTCCACTTCCGGAAAACCAAAAGAGAAAGGAAAGCAACTTGTTTTTCCATCCATCGATCCTCCTATCTTTCCACAACTTGAACCTCCACCTGAAATTGAAACAATTCAAACAATGGCAGAAGGACATGGATCCGTTCATCTTAATGATGAGGAACAAAGAGCTGAAAATGAAAGACAACAAAGAGAATGGAGGAGGAAGAGATAGGAAGAAAGGAAACATGAAAATGATAGAAAAACAGAAAATGATAGGAAAAGACAAGAAGATGGACCTGACCAAGAATCAACCTTTGGTTTCCCAATCATAGATACCAGTGCAATACTAGGAGAAGAAGTAAAAATGAAAAACATTCCACCTTCTGTGTTGCCAAACTTCTATGGAATGTCTACCGAGGATCCGGATTCATTCATGTTTGAATTCGATATCTTATGTAGAACATATGGCTATACGGATGATGTCCATAAACTTCGTCTTTTTCCTACAACATTGAAAGCAGCAGCTTTAAAATGGTTTATGGGATTAGGAGAACAAACAATAGCTTCCTGGGATGATATGCGAACTGTCTTCCTTAAGAAATACCAGCCTTATTGCAGATCTAGAGATTCAAAGGAAGATGTGTTTAGAATGACACAGCAAGAAGATGAAAATCTAGAAGAATATTTAGAACGGTTTGCATATAATCTTCAGAAGTCTAAACAACATGCCTTAAATCAAGAAACTATTCACGCTATCTTCCTCAAAGGTATAAGAGATGAATACCTTGACATTTTAAATGTAATGGGTAAAGGAGATATTTCAAATCTTCCATTTGATGAAATTGTCGAGTTATGTCAGAAATATTCTAGAGGAAGATCGAAGACCGGAAGAAGGGAAGCAAGTTCTAAAGCAGCAAAATCAGCTGCAGGAGGAATAACGAGGGCTGAAATAGGAAGTCTATTGGAGAATTTCAAAACAGATCTTCTGAGTACATTAGGGACACAAGTAGATGTGCTAAAGGCTAATAAGAAAAAGGAAGAAGAAGAGAAAGCCTTAGCCATATTTTGTTCAAAATGTAAGAAGAAACATCCTTTGAGAGACTGTCCTTTAGATAGCGTTCAAGTGTGTGGTCTTTGTACAGGTAATCACTCCACAGAACAATGTGTAACATTAAAAGAACTGCAAAATAATTCAATAGATGAAATGCAAGGAGCAGAAGGTTTCTATTATGTTGCACCAAGGAGACCATGGCCAAGAGAAATAATGGAAGTCATACAGGCATGCATTTCTACTCCATGGATTGCCCCCCTCATAAATGGAAGGCCCAGTGACTTCTTTCAAAGCACAAGAGCCTTAGGCAAGGTTGTCCTCTCTCTCCCTTCCTATATATTATAATGGCGGAAACATTAAGCAGGGCTCTATAAAAACGAAGAAAGGAAAGAAATATCATAGGGATCATAATAGCAAAAGGAGTATAAACAATAAACCACTCACTCTTTGTTGATGACACATTGTTGCTGGGAGGGGCATCAACAATAATAACAAGGAGGTTCAAAAAATTTCTGGATGATTTTTTTACAAGTGTCACGTGGGCTATTAAACAATACAAAATGCAAGATATATGGATGGAATACCCCTCCTAGAACTATGCAAAGGATCTCACAAATCTTAGACATCCCTGTATAGGAAAAATGGACACATTTCTTTTACCTGGGACTTCCAATCTCAAAAGAGAACATGAAGACAGAAATATGGACTAAACAATTTGAAAAAATGAAAAACAAAATACAAAGCTGGGGTATGATGTCGATGAATATGGCAGGAAGGGTAATATGAATCAAAGCACTCCTTGCAGCACTACCTATCTACCAATATGCAATAATCATGGCCCCAGCAAGTGCCCACAAACAAATTGAGTTAATCTTAAGAAGATTTTTATGGCAGGGGGGAAGCAAGAAAACAAAAAATTTAGCTTGGTCAGGTGGGAGCAAGTAGTACTACCTTATGAACAAGGAGGCCTATCAATACGGATACCTAGGCTCATGAATGTAGCATTGGGAATGAAAATAGTATGGAGACTAATTACAGGAAAAGGGAGTTGGTGGAAAAAGACTTATATCAAAATACATGGATGGCACCAGGAAAAGATTGCTTAATGGAAATATCCCAATAAGAAAATGCACCCAAGTATGGAAACTGGTTAAAAAAACAATTCCATTAATGAGTAGATATGTCTCTAAAATCCCAGGCAATGGAAAAACAATTTCAATTTGGGAGGACAAAATCATGGGAAAAGAACCATTATAGACTCATCCAGAAATTGAAGACATACAAGAATGGATGAAAGGTAAAGGTTTCAATACTTTACACTCAATCTCTCAATGGAACCAAAAGGAGTGGCAAGACTAGAAAATCTTAGCAATTCCGGCAGATCTGGAAGGGCAATGGAGAAAAATCAGGAAGCTCCTAAAAGGGGCAGCGCCAATCCACCATGATGAGGAAGATGATTATCTCTAGGACCCAAGTAGTGGACATTACACAGTTTGGACTGGATATAAAATCATTTAAGAACAACCAAATCAACAAGACTGGGATTCTTGGAAAATAGCATGGAAATCAGAAAGTCGGCCCAAGATGAAAATGTTCATCTGGACTCTTTTGAAAGAGAGAATATTGACCAGTGAAAACTTAAAAAAAAAAAAGGCTTTCAAGGCCCAACATGATGCCCATTATGCAAGCAGGCTGAAGAAAATATACAACATTTATTCCAAGAATTCACTTTTGCCAAAGAATGTTGGCAGCAACTGATAAGTCCATTGGAAATAAGAGTAAATTTTGAAAAGCCCTTACCATATTTTCTTCAGCCCTTTGAGAAGGCCTACCCATACACAACAAAGAAGAAAGTCACAATTCAGAGAATATGGAAGTGCATTCCAATAGTTCTATGTTGGCAAATTTGGTTGACAAGAAACAAGTGCATTTTCAAAAATCAAATTCCACGGATAGGGCAGACCCTCTCAAAAACGTGGGGATTAACTTCTGAAATCCTCAACATCAAAGGGACAGCACCAACAGATTATAACACTCTTCAACACGAAGAGTGAGATTAGCTCAACAAAGCCATAATAAATAATAATGGACAAAAAGGACAGAGGAAGATAAACTCGGGAAATATATGGAAAATAAGAATGAGTGAAGAGGAATTGACAAATTAGAGGAAAAATCAGAATAGATATTGTTTATACTTTGATGGGGCCTCAAAGCATAATCCGGGAAAGGCAGGGGCAGGGGGAATAATTCTCGATCCTGATGGGAAAGAAAATGTCACATATGAATGGGTATTGGGACAAATCTCAAATAATAAGGCAAAATCATACAGCTTGTTGATGGGAAAAAGAAAAAAAAAAAATCAAAATCAAAATCCTAACATAAGAGGAGACTCAGCCATAATAGTAGAGGCAATGGCAAGAAACAAATATCCAAGCAATGAGTTCATGAACAGAATTTTTAGAAGAATCAGGAAGAACTTGGAAGGCTCTAGCGATGTAATCTTCAGACATGTCTTGAGAATTCACAATCAACAGGCGGATTATTTTGCAAACCAAGAAGTGGAAAAAAATGAAGGGCGTGTTCATGAAAACCAGGAGGAATATCACAACTCTGTTCCTTAGTAATCAGCAAAAAATCACAAGTATAAAGCTCACCAAAACCAAGGGAAAAATCACAATGGTTAAAGCAATAAATCAAAAAACAAGAGTCAAAAGACATCAAAGGACATATCAATGCAGTAAAATCTAGGAAATCATGGGAATGCAAAGGAAAATTCATGAAACTTCAGACTTTCGTATGAGCAACAGCAGGAAGGATGATTGCAATCCTGGTCACAAGAACTAGATTGCAATCTATCTCATCAAAGGCAGGTCTCGGGCTGCGTTAAAGCGCTATAAGAATAGAGGGTGCATTCACAAAAATCATAGAAGCAATCTCAACGAAGAAATCTTCATTTTCCATGTTAGTATAGTGTTACTTTGGTTTCAAAGCCCCTCCCTGTCTTCTCTACTAGCCCGTCGTGTTTCCTTTGTTCAGCACACAGACTTCATCTTAAGCCCTCACCCTTCTTCTTACCCAGCTTTCTCACCCCGTATCCCTTCACTCCCTCCACTTAGCGATCCATTGCAGCACAAAGCACTTCGGAGCATCCACACCCTCCATCTGCCCCTCCCATTATCTCAGCCCTCCTCCCTGATTGTTATAACCAGATTTTGGTCTTCCTTCAATTCACAGGGACTTCAACTCTATCAAAATACACGGGAAAAACCCAACCGAGCATTTAAACTGGACTTCAAAAAAACATTCACCCGCAACTATAATTATCAACAGGTCCACACTCCCAAGTCATTTCTGTAGCGCTACTCCTTCCTTTCTGCAACCTCCGATCAAATTAGGACCATTGATCTGGTGCTCGATCTGACAGTTGTTGCTTAGCCTGATCAATCAAACTTGTGCAATAATCCTCCACCGTTGATCTATACTCAATGGATCTGACGGTTCACATCAATTTCGGGTTGATATCAAGCATGGAGACTACCCGCCCGAAAAGCGGTTTTCTCTCTCTCCTCCGCTGCTACGTGTCGCTCGGTTAGTGGAATCGGGAGACCAGTCCTTTTTACCACTTATGGTTTCTACCTCGCCCGAACCACTTCCGCATATAAATCCGTTTTTATTCTTGGTTAATGTCTGGACTTGTTCGTGCCCGATGACCGTAGATTTCAACCATCGACAGTTGCGACGGCTCCTCCAAATTCCTCTTCCACCAGTGCTTCTGGTTAATCTCCATCGGTCATCCCTTAATTCCAATCTACGTGATTTAATCTTGGTCGTTATTCATATAACAACCTCGTCCGTTGATCTACGATATCCAACGATTCTTGTGTACAACAAAAGGAAAGCGCTCAACATCAGCAGAAGAAGAAGTATCTCAGGCAATACAAAATCAAGGAAGCACAGCAAAACAAGGAGAAGTAAGCAAAGCCAAAGGAAGAACAAACAAACAAATCAAATGGAATTTAACCCCATTCAAAAGGCAGAAAGGAATGATGCATGCCCAACATGAAAAGTGAATAAATTCGTGATCCAAGGCCTACAAGAGTCACTTAAGGATGTCATAAACGAAATGAGATTGGAGTATAGTTTCCAGAAAAGAAACATGGCAATGCAGAAAGAAGAAATCATGGAACTGAAAACCAAATGCAAACATCTCGAAGAAGCAGTGCATATTACAAAAACAACACTAAGAGAAATGAAGGAGAGAACTCAGTCAATTATGACAAGAAGAACCATCCAACTCAGGAGAAATCAGTCTACAAGCCATGAAAATCTATTAGAGAATCCATGCCATGTAAATTTCTCTTTCTAGTAGGTCAGTTTATTAGGTAGTATACTAGAATACTCATAAAAATACATGAAGTTTTGAACACAAGCTTAGGAGAAGAGACTGTGTTCCTATCTCATGGCTTAGATGTTTATCATGTTACATTCGATTGTAATAGGAGCTTGCTCCATCAAAGCTTTTGGTAATATATCAAATATCCGACCTTGTTAAAAATAAAAAATAAAAAAAATTGGGGTTTACATGCTGATACAATAAAATAGCTTAGATGGAAAATTGGCTTCAAGAATCTGCTCCAATGTTGTGATGACCCTCCCAAAACTAAACTAAAATGTCACTACTAAGCTCTCCTATGAATTTTGGATGAAATCACCAAGGAGAGATGGGCACTCACCCAATCTCACTGAATCACCGAAGGGTTTTTGTCCTGGGACTACCAATGGAGTAGAGAACCGAGTTCTCAACATCTCATACAAGAGAAATAGAAAATCCAAGATGTCCTCTAATGGCCTCCTCCTCTTCTTTTATAAATTTGATGGACCCCTCTAGAACCTCCTATTTTATTATTGTTTTAATCATGGAGAACTTTTCCCTCCTTTATTTCAATTAAAATATTATTTTTAATGTGGGAAAAGGGTAAATTGGTCACCATGCCTCCTCGGGTCATTGAAATTCACTTCTAACCATCCCATCTTGTAGCTCTTCTTGTTTTAGTTCCAATGAGTTATTACACTAAGGTGTTCTGCCAAGTATTCCTCTGGAAATGCCACCTTAAGCGTAATTAATTGAGTCAGGCCCATTAATAATTTTGTTTTTTGAAAGTTGTTGAAATGCAACGGAACGAAAAGAAAAAATGTGTGGATGATGGAATATACCAAGAGAATTCCATCAGACCTCATAAAGACTCCTCAAAACCCCTCCAAATTCCCTTAGGCCTGCTGAGGACGCCAACCTGCAACTGTGACCTATCTGCCCCCAACTTTGAAAGTCCATCCTATCCATGCCATAAATTACACCAGAAAAAGGAACATTACAAATCCTCCCACCCCATGATTACTTGCCCTCAAGCAATCCAAACCCCTGGATCAGTCTGGTGGCCCAATGTAACTAAGACCCAATGCTCAGATGCCATACAAACCACTGGGTGATGGTATGCCCCTATGTCAACCCACTATGAATGGACCCCTCAATGCCCAGATCCCAAACCAATCTCTAACTGAACCTGTCATCAACAAATCCTCCTAGATCCCAATGCCACCCAAAACAAGTATCAATGCTCCATGGCTCATGTTGTGTTATAACCCCAACCATGAGTGTTGCTCCATCCTCTGTGTACCAACTCATCACCTCTCTCTAATCTAACCCCTGACATATACCAAGGTCAATCTCACCATGTCGATGTTGTGCTGAAATATTGATGAGTGGCCAACCTACATCCTATTGTGAACTAGATCATGTAGTATCCCTCACATCTAAGGGCTCCGGCAGTGCAATGCTCCTAACTAAAAAATATACTTCATCAATAGGGTATCAGCTCATGATCTCTCGCCAATCCAATGCACAAGCACTTGTGTAAGAAACAAGTCGACTACGCTGATATGGGTACCTGCTCAACTCAAGATTCTCTATCTGGTCAATCAACAAGTTTTGTCTAAGGAAACCTACCCTTCACTCTATAATAGGAAAACATGGGCAAGATGTGCTACAAGCCTTGTTTATGTACTCCTGGAGAGGGATGCTCCCTGAAAGAACTAATACTCTACCAGCTGCATGTGCAAGTAGTTTCACCTCATCAGTGGGTCGACCCAAAGATGGATGCACCACCATCTCAAAAAGATCCACCCTCATATGGTTGAAAACTCCACACTCCTCTAGTCTAGAAACCTCCTGCAAAACAATCCCGTCAGACCCTCTCATCTCCTGATGACATATGTCTACAAATATTGTCGCCTTGCTAGTTGTCTATACATCTACCTACCCCTCATCAATGGTTGGGCCCAAGGATGGTTTATCATCCTCCTCCCTTATAACACCCCCTCCTCCCAGATCCACCCAAGCAACCAACCAGTTGGGCAAACATGAGATGAGAGAGTTTACTATAAGGGATTCAATCTCCTTGGTGACCTTATGGGACTATAAGTTTACTATAAACCCATCCACATAAGTAATTACACCCCCAGGAGACATGTCAGCCACTCAGACATCCTGTCCCTGGGTCCCACTGATGTTTAAATCCTCTTAACCCAAAGTCTCTCTCATGCTATAGGCAAGACAATTACCAACAACTCAAAGTCTCTCGCATAGGCCTCTGTGCCAGTGACTGTGGACTTTTCTCAGCAGACCAATGCCAACGACCCCAATATTTGAGCCATTTTTCGAGCCTGTAATCCCAACCTCTGCCCAGAACTTGCTACAACCTTCAAAATCCATCAAAGACATGATAACAATGCTAATAAATCAAAAATCAACCTTAGGACTAGGCCTGAGCATCCCCAACTGAGACTGACATTTTGTCAACACTTGGAATCAATGCAACCTACAGGTCTAGGATACAAGACAGAGCATAAATGACTGAAAGAACTTGTGAAACATAACTAGAAGGAGCACATCCTTCTCCATTGGAATATTATATCATCAATTAGGTCTTGTATCCATCCATTTAAAAATTACAAATAAATACATGAAATAACCATGACATGAACCAACCACATAACCATTCTTATAACCAACATTAAACCATATAAATATCAGAGATATGACAGCCATTAAATCCACATATGAACAAGTACAAAAGTAAGAGAATTAAGCTTTTATTAATCATGGGAAAATCTAACCAGGTTCGGGACTTCCACGTACCACCTGACCATAGACATGGCTGAACCAAATCTCTCTTTCAGCCAATCACCGCTGTGCCATATTCCAAGCATGAATGTGGGATCTCATAGAACAACCAAGGAATCTAGAGGTTCAATCACCTCCACCCTCACCAAACTCCAATCACACCAAAACTGGTGCTCCGATCACAACCGAACCAAACTTGGAATGCCATCCAAAATTCATCACTATCCTTGCAGAATTTTTTGTCTCCTTGTCTCTCGGGCTTTACTGCAATCCAATCCCAAATCACTAGGCCCTAAAATGAGACCAGTCTCTTAGGCTTTACCACAATCCAACCCAAACCACTATGCCCTAAATTGATACTTCTCCCTCAGGCTTTACCATGTATCCTGCCAAAACTGATCAAGGAATTCCTAGGCCTTTGGGAATGAACATTGAGACAACCTTCGCCCCAGATTCTGAAATCCATCCAGCAAACAAAAGCTTAAAACCAAAATAAACATCCCAAAACCATGGCTTCGGGAAAAAGGCAAGGCTAGGATGAAAACCATTGTCATAACCCGACAAAACAATGCCACCAACAGCAAGAGAACCATACACCAACATGCAAAGCCATGCATGTACAAATCAGCTAAGAAATAACACATGCAAAAGGTTACCTGAAGGTATTCCTGTTGAAGCTACTTGATCCTACTCTTCTTCCTTGACCCCTTCTTTCCTTCCTTTCCCTTTGCTTGCTTTTCCTTCCTTGATCCAAATCTAAAGTGCTCTAAGAAAACTCTAAGTGACCAAGAGTGAGAAAGAGAGAGAGAGAGAGAGAGAATAATGAGAGAGCTCCAAACTTGAACTAAAAAAAGGTTAGAAAAAGCTTTCCCACTTATCCTCAGAAGCCTTTTTATTAATGAGGCCTCTATTTTCTTCATTTTCCACTATTTTCCTTCAATTTCCTCCTCACATGTGACCTTTTACCTTCCTTTTTTCCTATTTTACTTTATTTTCGTAAAAAAATGTGCAGAAAATGGCTTTGCCTTAGCCTTTGCCAATTTTCCTTAGCCAAAACACAGATCTAGTGATGCCCACTAGGATATATTTTCCCAAACATTTAGCTTGGAATAAGTGTCCCTTAACCGTGGTCTTATTTTGCATTTATTAACTTTTATTACATGAAATTTTCACCAGGGTTGTTACAGAACCCCCTTGGGGAACATTGTCCTTGGTGTTAAACCACACGATGACCTCAACAAAACCACTAAAAAGCAAACATACCCATGGAGCTTTATAACTTAGCTCGTTACAGTATTTACAATGAAAGACCTGCTCAAAAGCAAAACAGGATGACAACATGACAATATAACAACCATAATAATATGACACCCATACCGCTTATTGGAGCTTTATAACTTAGCTCATGGCGGTATTTACATCCATATACATTTACATACATATACCAAAACATTAGAAAAACATATGCCAAACATATACCAACATAAAAGCAAAATTGTTTTGCCTCAACTGGAAAAAGATGAAGGATACAAGACCTACATCTGATCTTCCATCTCCTATGTAGCTTCTTCAGGACCAAAGTGCTTCCACTGCACTTTAACTTGTTGTATGGCTCTGTTTCTGAGCATGAGATGTTTTCATTGCAATATGCACTGAGGCTCGAGTTGGAACTCTCCTTCTTGCTCCACCTACAATATAGACCAATCAATAACATGATCAACATCCTTTATATACTTATTAAGCAATTAAATATGGAAAACATCATGGACTTTCACTGTTGGAGGCAATGCAAGTCAATATGCCAATGGTCCTATCTTCTCAAGGATCTCGAAAGGCTCGCAATACTGTGGTGCCAACTTGGCACATGAACCAATCCTCAAAGAAATTTTATTTGGCTTGATACGCAAATACACATGCTCCCCAACCTGAAACTCCTTGAACACCCTATGTTGATTTGCGTAACTCTTATGTCTATCATGTGCTACCTTTAGGTTCTTCTTTATAACCTACATTTCCTGCTCCATGTTTATCAACATGTCTAGTCCAATAAGTACCATGTTC
Organism: Pinus taeda; assembly: GCA_000404065.3. Classification (NCBI taxonomy): domain Eukaryota; kingdom Viridiplantae; phylum Streptophyta; class Pinopsida; order Pinales; family Pinaceae; genus Pinus; species Pinus taeda. Next base: position 122,990 of record APFE030646029.1, read on the forward strand.
ATTGGATCACTTTAGCTTATGGGAGTGTTACAACTCCATCCATACAATGGCTCAAAAGGACTCACCCTTAATGACTCCTGATAACCATTGTTGTATGTGAACTCAACCAATGGAAGATACTCCTCTAATTTCTTATGTTGATGTATCACATACATCCTCAACACATCCTCTAAGATCTTGTCGACCCTCTCTGTGTATCCATCTATCTACAGATGATAAATTGTACTGAAGGCCAACTCTGTGCCCAAGCCTCCAAATAGCTCCTTCCAAAACTTGGAAGTGAAATTCTCATCCTTGTTTGACACAATCTACTTTGGAACACCATGCAGTCTCACTATCTCTCTGATGAACACCTGTGCTAACTCACTCGTTGAATTTGTAGTCTTTACTGGAATGAAGTGACCTACATTGCTCAATCTGTCAACCACGACCATAATAGATTCATGTCGCTTTATTGTCCTCAAAAGACATGTGATGAAATCAATGGAAATGACCTCCCATTTCCATTCTAAAATTGTTATAGGTTGTAGTAAACCACTTGGATTCTTACATTCCGCCATGACCTACTGACAATCGAAACATCTAGCCACGAAATCTGCCACTTCCTTCTTCAGATTTGGCCAATAATAATACTTCTTCATCCTCGTCAATGTCTTCTGATATCCTGGATGACCGGAGTATGGCTTGGCATGAAATTTCCTCAAGATAAGCTTCATGAGCTCACTACAATTTGGCACATAGATCATGTCTCTAAATCTCACCAAACCATCTGATGTGCGACGATAGTCTGCATCCTGATCACCTGTACCTATACTCTGTTGTAACCTATGCATAATCTCCAAGTATTTGTCATCTCAATGTCCTGCCTGCAATATCCTATCATGTAACTCTGTCCCATAAGAGCTCATAGCTGTTATATAATTTACCTGTACCTTCCTGCTAAGAGCATATGCACCTCGGTTCTCCTTCCCTTTGATTTATATGATCTTGAAGTCAAACTCACTAAGGGTAGCCAACCATCTAGCTTGCCTAGAATTCAGATTCGGCTGATCAAACAAATATCTCAACCCACTATGATCGCTCATCAATGTAAACCTCCTGCCAAGAAAATAGTGCCTCCACATATTCAATGCGTGTATAATCGTTGCTAGCTCAAGATCATGCGTTGGGTAGTTCTGCTCATGCTCATTCAGTTTCTGTGACTCATAGCACACTACCTACCCTTCTTGCATGAGAACTCCACCAAGTGATCTCTTCAAATCATTTGTACACACTACAAACTCTTTGTCCAGATCCACAATCTTTAGCACTAGTGCATGTGTCAACAACTGCTTAAGCTGCTCAAAACTAGCCTCACATTCTTTTGTCCATTCGAACTTCTTACCTTTCTGCTGCAATGATGTGATAGGATATGCAATGAGTGAGAAGTTCTTGATGAACCTCCAGTAGTAGTATGCTAATCCCATAGATGATCTCACCTCATCCACATTTTTAGGAGTTGCCCACTCCATAATAGCCCTTATCTTTTCTGGATCCACGACTATGCCATCCTTGGAGACAACATGCCCAAAATAATGTACTTGCATCTGAAAGAAGTTGCACTTGCTAAGTTTACCATACAGTGAATTCTCTCTTAGAAACCTCAACACTATTGCTAAATTCTCGACATGTTCTTCCTCATTCTTAGAATATATCAATATTTCATTAATGAATACAATAACAAACTTTTCCAAATAAGGACGCAATGCACTATTCATCAAACACATAAATGTAGCTAGAGCATTATTCAAACAGAATAGAACAACAACAAACTCATAATTCTTATACCATGTCCTAAACATAGTCCTGAAGATATCCTCTTCCTTGATGCATCCCTGATGGTGTCCCAATCTCAAGTCGATCTTAGAGAACATTGTTGCTCCCTTCAACTGATCAAACAAATCATCAATCCTCGGAAAATGGTACTTGTTCTTGATTGTTAACTTGTTCAGTTGGATGTAGTCAATGCACAATCTAAGAGTACAATCTTTCTTCTTCACGAACAACATTGTTGCACCCCAAGCCAATACAATCAGAGTAATCTACCCTTGTCAAGCATTTCCTTCAGCTGCAACTTTAACTCAACCAACTCAGGTGTCCTCATCTTGTAAGGTGCTTTTGATGCTAGAGTTTCCCCTGGAACCAACTCAATAGAAAATTCTACCTCCCTGTGAGGTGGCAACTCTATAATGTCCTCAGGAAGTACATCCTGAAACTACTGCAAAATTGGGTATCTGCTTAACACATCTGAATCCTCGGCCTCCTTACCTTATCACTAGAAATGCGTATTGCAAACATCACACAACCTTTTCTGTAACTACGCTTAGCCTGCATAGAGATAACCATCCTCACTGATGTAGGCTTCTTCTTCCCCTACAAAGTCCTCTTTTCCCCACTACCATCCACATAGTCAATGGCCTTATCGAAGCAATCCACTTTGGTTCTATGAAGGTATAGCCAATCCATACCCAAAAGAACCCAATGGCAATATATTCAAATGTGCTACAGTAGGCATACCATTTAACTCATATGCACAAGCTCTTACCCAATGGTGAACTCACTTCGTTGTAACTATAGCCAACTGTACCAACCAAGTTTCTGCATGCACTTCTTTTCTCAAACCACAATTATCCACGAGGTCAAGATTAATATAACTATAGTTAGATCCAATATCAATCAAAACAGAAACAACTTGATCATAGAGCTTACCATCCATCTCAATGATTGATGCCTGTTGATATACCTGCCTGTTGTCCATAGCTGCATAGATCCAAGGAATGTTATGACCAACATCACCAACTTTATGCGCCCCCTTAGCACTTTAGATATGGGGTCTACCACCACTTTTATATTGTGAACAATCCCTCTTATGATGATCCTTACCACATATCCAACACTGCAATGGTTCCCTACCTCCGCCTTTAGCTTGTTGCTCTCCACATCCTTTCTCAGACATGACAACCTTACTACAATCATGATCAACATGATGCAATGCAACAATCACATGGAATGCAAGTGTAAGACACACACATGCAACTAACATGCATGCATGACCAAGCACCTTCACCCAAGAAGATCACAACCATGCTCTGATACCAATCTGTAACACCCCCTCCTCCCAGGTCCACCCAAGTAGCCAACAAGTCGAGAAAACATGAGATTAGAGAGGTTAATAGAAGGGATTCAATCTCCTTGGTGACCTTAAGGAAACGAAATCGACAGATTTCATCAAATAAACCCATTCACATCAGCAATTACACCCCTAGGAGACATGTTAGCCACTCAGACATCTTGTCCCTGGGTCCCATTGATGTTTTAAGCCTCTTAACCCAAAGTTGCTCTCATTCTATAGGTAAGACAATGACCAACAACTCAAAGTCGCTCTCATAGGTCTCTGTGCCAGTGACTGTGGACTTTTCTTAGCAAACCTGTGTTAGCGAACCTGATATTTGAGCCACTTTTCTAGCCTAGAACTTGCTACAACCTTCAGAATCCATCGAAGACATGATAACAATGCTGATAAATAAAAAATAAACCTCAAGAATAGGCCTGAGCATCCCCAACTGGGACTGACATTCTGTCAAACACTTGGCATCAATGCAACCTACAAGTCTACGATACAAGACAAAGCATAAATGACTGAAACAACTTATGAAACATAACCAGAAGGATCATCTCCTTCTCCATTGGACTATTATATCATCAATTAGGTCTTTCATCCATCCATTTAATAATTACAAGTAAATACATGAAATAACCATGACATGAACCAATGACATAACCATGCTTATAACCAGCATTAAAACATATAAATACCAGAGGTATGATAGCCATCAAATCCACATATAAACAAGTACAAAAGTAAGAGAACTTAGGTTTTATTAATCATTGGCAAATCCGACCAGGTTCCGGACTTCCACGTACCACTCGACCATAGACATGGTGAAACTAAATCACTTTTTCAGCTAGTCACCCCCACCCATATTCCAAGCATGAATGTGGGACCTCATAGAACAACCAAGGGAATCTAGAGGTTAAACTACCTCCACCCTCACTACACCATGATCACACCAAAACCAGTGCTCCGATCACAACCGAACCAAACTTGGAATACCATCCAGAATCCATCACTATCCATGAGGAATTTTTTGTTCCTTGTCTCTCAGGCTTTATCGCAATCCAATCCTAGATTAGTAGGCCCTAAACTGAGACCAGTCTCTGAGGCTTTACCACAATCCAAACCTAGATCACTAGGCTCTAAACCAAAACTTCTCCCTAGGCTTTACCGTGTATCCCGCCAAAATCAATCAAGGGATTCCTAGGCCTTTGGGAATGAACCTTGAGACCACCTCAGCGCCGGAACCCAAAATCCATCTGGCGAACCAAAGCTCAAAACTGAAATAAACATCCCAACACCATGGCATCTAGAAAAAAGATAAGCTAGGCTAAAAACCATTGTCTTAACCCGACAAAACCATGCCACAAACAGTAAGAGAACCATACACCAACATGCAAAGTCGTGCATGTCCAAACCAGCTAGGAAATCACACATGCAAAAGGTTACCTGCAATTATTTCTATTGAAACTACTTGATCCTGCTCTTCTTCCTTGATCCTTGATTTCCTTCCTTTCCCTTTGCTTGCTTTTTCTTCCTTGATCCAAAGATAGATTTCTCCAAGAAAAGTCTAAGTGACCAAGAGTGTGAGAGAGAGAGAATAATGAGGGAGCTCCAAACTTGAACTAACAAAAGGTTAGAAAAAACTTTCCCAATGATCCTCAGAAGCCTTTTAATTAATGAGGCCTCTATTTCCTTCATTTTCCATTATTTTCCTTCAATTTCCTCCTCACATGCAACTTGTGACCTTTTACCTTCCTTTTATCCTATTTTCCTTTATTTTCATAAATAAATGTGCCGATAATGCCTTTTTTCCTTTTAATGCCTTTGTCAATTTCCTTAGCCAAAACACACATCTAGTGATGCCCACTAGGATATCTTTTACCACCATTCAGCTTGGAATAAATGTCCCTCAACTGTGGTCTTATTTTTCCTTTATTAATTTTTATTACATGAAATTTTCACTAAGGTTGTTACATCCCTCACAGGCTCAACATGAACCTCTAACTAGTTCTCCCCAAAAGGGTCATCATGAATACTATGCATATCATCCTCCTGAGCTGACTCATGCTCCACCATATGCTTCCCCTGTTGAATCATCATTGGTGAATCATCATCACAAATATCTCCCATATGGTCCACTGATGGCTCACCATACAAACTAGAATATAAATATGGCCTGTTGTCAACAACTCCACATGATTTCTCATGCTCCCCAAAGGCATCCTCGTATGACCCCACAGACCCATCCAAATAAGAGTCCTCATCCTGAAAGGCAGAAGGAACATCTTCTTGATCTATCTCTTCCCTCCCGTCTGCATCTCTCAAGCATGAGTGGTCAGGTCCCCAAGGTTCTTTGCAGATGAAGCAAAGACCCCTCCTCCCTAACTCATTCTTGCTACATGGTCCACCAATCCTGAGAAGCTCCTCCTTGGTCATTTGTCTTCTGAACAACACAATGTTCTACTCAACCAACCTTTCAGCTAGTTCATAAGCAGTAGATGAAATCGACTATTCCTCCCTCCAAATGGCCAACAACTCAAGTTGCATCTTCATGCAAATGGCATCATGGTCTCCCATAACTAAAAACAAAATGGACATCATGTTTGTTTTGATCGTGTCAAATGATGTTTCTTAATTCTAAAGAAGCATTAGAACATCTAATGGATCAAGTCATCACACCCCAGATCAAACATGATTTCATACGTTCTAACCATGGCCATGATTTTTAGAACCTCAAGCTTCTTCCCAAAGGTAGAACCAACATTGTTGTCCAAGTCTTGAAAAGTCTCTACTATCAGCTTGAAAACTCTTCTCATAAAATCATAATTGAAAGGAGGTATAGGTGCGGTCAGTCTCATGATGTTACTAAGAAAAGATGCAACTAGAATTCTAATGCCTTCACAAGGTTCCTCCAAGAACTTGGGTTGTATGAGAGCAAGCATAGTTGGTCTTAGAGCGAAAATGAGTTTCTTCCCTTCTAACTGGTTCACTTCATAAATGAGTTCATCTAGTTTGAAAGGACTTTCCATGTGACCCTCATGTGCTTCAAATCTGTCCCAAGTGCAAATATTTTGTGCCCTATTTCCTGCCCATTTTGCACATCCTTTGGTTTTTCTCTTTGAAGAATGGCATATACCCTCTTTAAGAAGGGTTTCTTGTTTGTTATTGTTGGTTTATTAAGGGAGTTTATAACAGTTTGATCCATGTTAAGTCCAATGGTGATAGGTAGATCAAGCTGACTTATACATGACTCTAGTAGTATTACAATAATACTTCAATCATTGACTCAATGCGTGAGTCTTCTTACATCAACAACATAAATCTAATCTCATAAACAAGACCCTACTTAAACTTCTATTTTCCCTCAGTCACACTTAGCAACTTAACAACTCAGCATATGAAAATGACCTCCATGGATATTCATTACAACAAGTAGTATTTGACTCAAAACACAACGTATCAGGCAATTCGTTAATACCTCAACAAAGACAAATAATTTTTTACTCTAGACCCTCTCAATAATTACGTTCATTTTTATAACACCTTGAATTAATGGTAAATAATTGATACATTAAGAATTAAACAAGCAACTATGAGTATGCTTACAACACAGTGGTATAAATGAAGACCTTGATGATTATGCTTAAAGCAACTATGAGTATGCTTACAACACAGTGGTATAAATGAAGACCTTGATGATTATGCTTAGAATTGTCTAGTAGTCAAATTTGTCCTGAAAATGCACAAATTGAACTTCTGCAGGCGATGTATGTTGTCTATATAATCGATATATCTTTTATGGAAAGTGCAGCCCAGTGATGAATCAAAACCTTATCGGATTTATACCCAAGTCATTGTTCTACCAAAATTCTACCACGGGGTCTACACAGACACACTTATTCTCAATTCCACAAGACCTCAACTCCGTTAATAACCAACAACAAATGCATGACATTCACTTGATCTACCCAAGACTCTGTCTATTTTTCCAATGATACACTACAGGACAATGTCAAAATGATCTGCTACAACATAGGTAATAACCTAATTTCCCCTTCAGAACATGCCCAACAAATACAATGATAGTCACAGTCTCAACCAACACAAAGGTTTCGGATTCTGTAACTTTGATATCTGCACAAGTTACTGAACATGCCATTGTCTCACTACATTGGTAATCATGATCCGAACCAAATTGAATTTGGCTACTCTACTCAGCAGACAAGCCTTTCAAAAATGTCTCATGTGGAAAAAAAAAATCATGTCTCCGCCTGAGAATGCTGGCGGTGGTCACAATGCCTAAGCTTTATGTCGGCTACCACTGTCAACAATCAACTTCTCAGCCACCCACTCTCACTGTGGATCGGATTATATTTTTGACCTCGATTGTCACGTTATACATGGACTGGCCAATTGTTATGTGGATTAGCCTTTCCAGGCTGCACATTAATTTGAACTCGCTCTAGTGGTTGAACCAACTGACCTTGTATGTAATGTGATTGGGGAATTATTCGTTGTGTCATCCGATTATTCACGAACTTGATCATGTCCAGTGCTAATCTCTTGCAACCATAATCACAATTATAACCATCTAGCTTCAATTGCTTTGTCTCTCGGCCATCATACGTCCTAATCACTTTCGTTTTGGGCAGTTACGTGGGCTCGATTTTCCGACTAAATTTAAGCGTCAAGCAATGTCCATGATGATCTGACAACTGTCATTCTCGACTGCGCTTCCCTGTCTACTGAAGAATTCGGGTCCTAGATTCCTTTGTTGTTGCCGCCAGAGATGATTGATTCAACTTCACAAAATTTTGCAAAAGGTAGTGCTTAATTCAACATTTGGACAATGTCATGTTGCCCATGCAATTAAAAATGTGTATATTGAATTAGTGATGAGAACGACCTACGCCTATGGCACTAAACATCGGTAACAATCCTTCTGTTGTGACTCTAGTTTCCATATTAGAATTCCAAATTTGTGCCATAAACTCCTTGATTACTTGCATGTCCGCTTAGACATTGCCCAAACGATATAGTGGCCCCATGTGCACGTGTTCTTTGAATTTCATTACATGGTTAAGATGTGATGTTCCCCCATACGCTTTTCAAATCACACTCTTCCACTAGGATTGCAGCTCTAAACAAAATCTTTGCGCACAATCACATGCTGACAGGCCAAACACAATGCATAGTCAAATTAACCAATTCACACAAAATCCAACTGCACCAGCACTCATCCAAATTCAACGCACTGCATTCAGTTTCAGCGACACGTTAATTATGCCAATCTAACCTGCTCACTGTAATTTATGCCTGCGAATCCATGACACATGCCTTCAATAGTTCAATCGTTCCTCCAACATCGATCCCAATTCAACATGATTGAATACACCTTGTGCAAACCAAAAACCATGATTTGGCCCTATCGAGCTCTTAGTCCTTAGAATATCCTAGGCTGAAAAGGAAATCGAGAAGGGTAACCTCAAACCACTTTAGCTCATTAGCTAGCCCTACTGAGCATGGGAGGGATCTCTCTAAGTCTCTTATCAGTGATATGACTTTAAAGCAAATGAATCTTAGGTTAGATATATGTATTTGTTTGTTTTTTTATGAAAATTTGGGTTTTTAGCGTTTGTTGAACTTAGGGTTTGGAGCCACAAATAGGTCAAGCTTGTAGGAGTACAGGAGAAAATATGAGAAGGAGCTAGATATCAGAAGCCATGGTGTATTTTGAATATTGTCAGTGTAGTATAGACGAGAAAGTGTAGAAGAACTAATGAGCATAAGTAAACATGATTTTATTAGCTTAGGAAGACATAAACATAACTATGAAAACCAGATAACAGAGCTTTAAAAACTAGAATTATGTATATTTCATTGTAAAGCATCCATAGAAAAAAGAGATATCATGTATATAAAAATGTTTAAACCATTAGAAAACAAATAGAATGAAGTACAAGCACCATGAACTCACTCAGCTAGAGTTCCTTGAAAATAGCTGCAACTTGTCTCTGTATTAGCCGAAAAGATGATTACATGCAAGCTTCTTTCACAAAAAGTTCCACCTTTCTCTCTGAAAGAGAAATCATATATATAGACTCTCCTAGACCACTTTCCCACCTTCAAGAGTCGAATTCCTTGGTGGAGGAAGTGACTCCAAGATTCTCTCAACCAACAGGAGAGAGTGAGAAGGTGAAACTCAAACACTTCATGGAGAGTTTGTTTAGGAGTTTGCTTTTTTTATGAGGCCTAATAAAAATAAAAAAACAACCTATGATGTACATTTATTCATGCCTACATCACCTAGCCTTGAAACTTGTGCCATTACATAGGTAATCTTGACTTTGCCTAAGTCAAACTAGAAACTAGAAATTTTACACACTGAAATTTATAAATTAAAACACAAAAAAGTGCAAAAGCACAACGCTGACTTTGAGCTGATTTTGAGGTGCCTTCCAGGGGTCAAAACCAAAAAATTAAAGGATGGTCAACTATCCCTTCAAGTCTAGTTTCCAGAACAGTTTGAATTTTTTAATTTAGACCATGGGAAGGCCTTCAAAACTCCATCCTCCCAAGGTTACTCCCTGTGCGCAGCACCTGTCAAAAAAGGGTCCAGAATGCTAGTTTTTTGCCACTTTTTGCATTTTTCTACAAAACTAAGCCACCTCTACAAAATATGAGAAAATGGGTTTTTAGAGTATGGAAAGAGCTTTCCAAAAATGTAGACCTTTCCTTAAATAGATGTCTGAGTGAAAAGCGTAGCACCAAGGCATTGCACATCTGGAGCTGCTGATTTTCTGAATTTAGCTCAAAAATTCTCAAAAAATAAAAATGCTCAGAATTTGCTCAAATTTGGCTAGAATCTGTAAAAATATGTTTGTTAAACCATCATAGATGCTTCAGCAAGCATCTCCAAGTTTCCCTCATATTTTTGGCCTTTTTTGGCTTCCTTGAGCTTGTTTTCAAGTTGTTTTACCTTGACATTGGCAATCATGTTTTGAGCCTATAGTGCTGCACCATGTGTCTGAGAAACTAATTATCTATGTTTGCATTATCAAGGAGCTTATCCAAGTGTTCATTCACCCTGTTGAGCCAATACTCCTTGTCTTGATTGACCTCAAGAGCAATTCTATATTTTAGGTCCATGTCTTCATTCAATAGGATGTCTTTTTCCTCTTCTTGCAAAGATTTATTCAAGCCCTTTGTTCTTGGCCTTTTCCTCTTTCCTTTCCCTTTTGATCCTTTAGGCTCGCTTGATTCTATGATTTCTTTGCCTTTGCCAACCTGCTGCAATAACTTGGCTTGTTCTTTTTCCATGATCAATTCCTTTGCTTTGCGCTGACTATTCTCCTGTTCAAGGAATGAAATGATATAATTTGATCTTTCCATATTGATTGTAAGCTCCTAGATTTGATAATCATTATCTCTGATTGTCTGTTGCATGTTTGAAGTCCGATCCTCGGCCTATGAATCAACTAGCTCAGACTCATGCTCAACTGTGTCTTTATCTCTCGATGTCGGTCCCTACTTTGTTGATGAAGAAGGCTTGGCCCCTTTCTCTCCATGAGAGGGAAACACAAGCCTCTGTCCTCTCTTGTACACTTTAGTCACCTCAAGCTTAGGTACTTGAGTTCTCTCAACTAATTTGCTAGAGGACCCCACTTCCATTTGTTGTTTTGGTGAGCTATAGGTTTGAGCTGCTACATTGGCCTCATGCCATTTCAGGGCAGTTTCCAAAAAGGTTTCCCAAGTCATGCCTTTCTCTGCAAGCTAGTGAAGGACTATAGTCTTAATTAGACTATGATGAAACAGGGTTGGGTAGTGTTTCTTGTTCCTAATTTGTATTTTTTCTGACATTTTGGAAATGCTCTTGAATAGGTAGTTACACATGTTGAGTGGCTTCTGAGAGGTGAAGTGCATTAGGAGGCGGACATGATAAGCATACAACCTAGAGAATCTCCCTTCACATGTAAAGAACCTCATTATAATCTTCATCAAAGGAGAATATTTCTCCAATAAGTATCTAAAAGGCATAGTGTGATCATGTTTCTCCTTGTACAGTATTTTTATGAAAGGCTTGTAGTATTCAAGATCTAGGCCCATTCCTTTGAACCAATGATCAGGAGCTCAGGACCAAGTGTCGTAAAATGGTCAAAAATTAAAGTACTCATAACTGATTTGAACCTAAACGACCGGATAGAGCTCGTCTTCCCGATTCCAGCGCCGTGAACAGTTCGAAAAATGGTCTCCATATGAGGAAGTTATGCCAAAAAGAAAAATTGCCCAATAACATTGAATTTTTGAATTTTTTTCAAAAAAAAATAAAATAAAATATTCCTGGAATCTTCCAGAGAATATTCTTTTTGCGGCGGCGAATGGCAAGCTGCCACGTGGTAGGCCCAAAGGCCGCCACGTGGCCCAAGGTGACATCAACATACAGGTGCATGTTTTAAAAGTTATATGGCAAGTCCGTGGTTTGAACCCGCAACCTGGCCTAAACGAATGCCAAGACTTACCATTGCACCAGATGCTTGAGTCTTGTTATGTGGGTGGCATAAACATTTGTTAACGTTTGATTTTGTGTAGGGTGGGAAGGCTCAGCCCTTAAGGGTCAACCCCCCGTACAACGTGACCGTAGCCCAAAAACCAAGGGCATAACACATAACCGCCAGTGCAAAACTAACAGTCACCTCAGGTTAATACATAACCAAAAACTTTAATGTTAAAGTTAGTGCTTGGTCACATATATGCGGAAATCAATGGTAAACAAACAATTCAACCAAAAGTTCGGCTCAAACTTCGAGGTAAACCCAAAACCGTCGGGAACGTTCACATGCGCATTGAAAGCCACTAACAGTTAGCTGGCAGTCATGGTCATTATGGCGGAGTTTTTGGCGGAGCGCTCCAAAAATGGCGGAATTGCCTATTTGTCAGGGTTATCTCGCAGTTAGCCAGTTTTAACTGGAGTTTTTCTAGGGCTGACTGGAGAAACTTTAATGAGCCATAACTTTGGCTAGGAAAGTCCTTTTTGGACAATTTTTTTTTTTGGTCTCTTCGACCTTCTAAAGCCATTGGCACAGGTTTCACAACTATCTGAGGTCGTTTGCAGGTGATTTTGCTTCAGGGAAGTTCCAGGAGCCACTAGAGCCAAATCAGCTTGGGAGCTGCATTGGGAAGCGTGCAGCCAGTGAATGTGAAATGAAGGTCATTACTGAATATTTTTAGCATTCTGAATCCACTTCTACAGCTCATTTTTCCTGTTGAGGCATTCTTCTCACTGTTTAGCTTCAAGGAAGCTTTCAGGGCCACAAGGGCCATTTCAGTGATTGAGCTATGTTGGGCTAGGTTCATTTGTTTGAGGTGAAACAAAAGTCAATTTCTACTGTAAGGAACCTTTTGAATCCAATGAAGGTGTTCTCAGAAGCATTTGAAGACTTCTAAAGGCTGAGATGCTAAAGAGAAGTTGCAGGCAACCCAGAGCCATCCATGGGAGAAGGCTTAGATTGGGGATGCAGTGCTCATTTTGAGCAAATGAATAGTAATTTGTTTATGTCAGATATGTGCTGGAGACAATAGCAGAGGTTTTAGAGACATTTGAAGCATTCTGAAGGATTTTGTGCCATTAAGAAGCTCAAGGAAGCTTAGTGCACCTACTGAAGGAATCAAGTCCAAGGGAGCCTAGATCTGTCTGCACAAAGTTGACAGCCATGACAGGGATGTATATGGTTTTTCTAAACCCATAGGTTCAATCAATAACCTTTTGGAGTTGAGTTTGGAACTTGTAAAAGAATTCAAGCCATAATCCAAAAGAGCCAAGTCTAGTTGACTAGAGCTCACAGGAGACGTAGCCCACGAGATTGGGGTGAACTCCTTATCAAATTTGTTGTTATGTGTGATGTTTATTTGTTGCCTTATATGTCTGATATATATGGTTAATATCAGTTGAAACAAATCAAGTTAAAACACATAAACAAAAGAAAATGCATACACCTCTTACACATGTATATTTACTGAATTGCATACCTTGCTAGGCATTTACAAGTAGTTTCAAATTCAAATCAACCAATATTCATTGTTGTCCGGTAACCTTGTTGCAAGTGAGATGGATGCCACTGAAAAAATGAACTCAACGCCAACGATGAAAGCACTTTCACCCTTCAACTAAGTTGCCACCCAATCTGTTAATTGTTCATGAAACCCCATCTCACTCACTCTTTTGCAAAACTCTAAGCAATGTACATCCTCGAAGCAATGTTTGATGAAATGATATGAGTTGATTTCATTACAATTTGATGGCCCATATCTGAGGATATTCCCTCCCTTATGATACCTTTTCCTCTTTGGTGAAGACTCTGCCTCCATGATGACAAAAAACCCTAGTGATGACAAAAAACCCTAGCAGCAGGCAATGACAAAAAGTGTAAGGTATGAATGGAAATGAAGTGATGTGAAGGTGGATTTTGACAAAATGATAGAGGAAGTTTGAAAAAGGTGGATAGGAACTTTGGAAACTGATGAAAATGAGTGAAGAAACAGTGGAAGAGTGATCTACTTGCAAGAAGGAAAAACAGGGTATGTAATGAAAAATGCCCAAAAAACATCTAGGAATGAGCTATGGTTTTACTTTTTGAGGGGTAAAACTTTTTTTTGAGGTGGATTGAATGGTTAAGATGGTTTATTGAACATGTATGTAGGTGTAGGACAAAATTTTACATGTTTTAGAAACCAAAAATAAAAATAGCCATTATCACCCTATCGTTTCCCATGAAAAAATTCACTACAAACCCTAATTTGAAGTATCATTGGCATGAGATGATTTTGAAAAGAAAATGAGGGAGAATGATGGTGTACTTACTTGTTGCTTGGCTTAGAATCAATGAAATTAAGTTTGCAATCCAAAAAATGAATTTTGGGAGAGATTTGGAGGTTTTCTGGACACTCTGTCTTGTGCGCAGCGCCGACCCTCTATGCGTAGCGCCTTGTTCCTGTGCACAGCGCCACTAGGTTTTTTTCAAATTTGCCTTAGAAATCGACTTTTTATCTATTTTGGATGGGAGAGCTCAATTCTCAAGAGTGAATGGGAGGCAAATGAACCAAGTTTGGGGGCTTTTGAGTTTATATAGGCAAAATTATTTCCCTTTTTGAAAAATAAATGGGACCCACAAACCTTTAAAAACTAATTTTCCACTTTTGAAAGAAGAGTTACCTTTACCACTGAAACTTGAGTTACCTTTTCACTTTCCTGAGTGTTGGAACTTCTTCTTTTGGAAATTTTTTACCATGAGAACATGATGAATGTGTGATAAATCACAAATCAATACACAAGAGCTTTTTGTCATGCTCTATTCACTGCTGGATTTATTCATGAAAATGATGGACCTGGAATCCGTAGCGGCCTAATGGATGACCTGATACTAAATGGGATGATGTTGATGACTGATATTTTTTTATTATGACACCTCCATAAAAATGTGATAATTGACCAGCATGAGTGAATTTCCAAAAGACTGACCTCATTTCTAGACTGACCAAATTGTGACCAAATTTTGTTGTGTAAACCTTGTGACATAAAAAAATTGATTTTGATAGTCTCGACAAGCATAGTAAAAGCACATTTGATCCAGGTGACAGGCTAACAAGACTGACACTAACACGAGCTAGAGCCAGCTTAGTCTTACTGTGGCAAACAAGTAACTTGTCCACCCAACCGACGGAACAAAGATAACTCAAACAACTTAGATTGGTCATGATACGTTCACGCTCACCAAACTAAGCATACAATCCATACCTAAGCAGAACACCTTGGTTGACAACGGTCAAAACCATGTAACCTTTTTGGATACTCTCGCTCTTCAACGCCCTCATACTAACATTCCATTATGTTTTCATTCCAACATATTTATTTTATTCGCACAATATCTCCAAGCAAGCTATCTTCGATAAATATGAAATATGGTCACGTATTCAACAGAACAAGAGATCACAGGAAAAACAAGAGTCTCGACTTCCTATGGAAATTTCACATCCATCAAATATCTTCTAGCAAAATGTATTCTCTTTGATACATAAAATCACCAACAACAACAATATTGGCACTAGGGAATTTTCGAAACCCTCAATCTTATCTCAAAATTGATCTGTAATGACCTTCAAGCTGGTAAGAAAACCAGTTCTAATACCACTGTAATATCCTGAATGGGATATTTTGCTAAATTTTCAAATATCGAACTGAACCCAAATTTCACCATATTTTTTTTTCCTTTCCAAGGAAAAAATCAAACTTTTTATTGCAATTTATAAAAAGTTACATAGTATATGCAGTTAAGCATTCAGTTAACTGTATGATTTGATCTAATCATAGATTTGCTCTAAAATGGTGTTTGAGTATCTTTCAACTCTACCATTCCACTTTGTCATGGGAAAATGTGCTAATCCTTTTATCCCGGGCCTCCTCGGTGAGGAAAACAACCCAAACGAGATAATGGATCAGTTGTAAGTGACAGTTTATCAACAAAAAACCAAAACCATCTAAAAACATATATCAGATGCTTTTCAAAGACTTAAGAAATATGTTCTAAGCCATTCTCGGGCCTCCTCATTGAGGAAAACATCCTAAACAGGAATGGGTTCAACTATAAGTTAAAGTTTTATACCAATTCATTGACATAGTAAAAGTAAAACAAGCAAAAAGTTTTGTTGTGCATGTGTTTGAAACAAAAAGACTAAATGACTGCCTTAAATTGGAAGCCTATGCAAAAACTAGAGTGATATGTCAATTATGCATATGGTGCTTGATCTGACACACAGATCCCATCCTAGTCTACTTCCTCTATTCTCCAATTGTCCAGAGTTTGTTGTAGACCCACTTTAGAAAGTTTATCTGTTGTGTTATTACGTTCCCTATATATTGGCATAAAGAAATTTCATTAAAAAAGAACTTTAAGTGTTTTTCTTCTTCTAACACTGGGTATAAAATGTAATTCTAGCATCTGCTCACACCATTGAACCATTTAATGATATTCATTAAGTCCTCGAAGATCTGAACCGATGGAATGCCTAGGTGGGTAAGCCAACTGTTACACAGCAATTTGTCACCGTCCCTGTTACCCCTCTCCCACATCTTGGAGGACTCATTCCGGGACCTATGAGAAGTGACATGACCTGCAAACACTTGCATTGCATTCCCCTGAACATGAACTTCATTTGCCCTGAAGAAATCTCCTGCTAAAAACCCCTAAAAATAGCCCTTTTTCCATTGGTGCGGTTCCATAGTGCAGCCCTCGCGCCAATGGGGGAAATCCTCTAAAAAGGGCGCGCCAGTTGGCGCTCTGTCATAGAGTCGCACTCGCGCCAACCATAATCAGTGGTGTTTTTTAACAAACAAACGGCGGAAGATTCATCCTAACAAATTCCTGGACTGAATCTCTCTTGAGTTGGGTGGTTTGGCTACGGATTTGCATAGAGAGGAAGTGGTTTGCCACCTCTCATGCAAGCTTCCTTTGTGATAAAGCCAATCCCATGATTATTGTGGATGATCCCAACTCCCCTTCCTTCATCTATAAAAGCTTGTCCATTTTCCTTGGCAAGCTAGTTCCAGAGTTTTTGGAGTTCCAGAGTTCCAGAGATTTAGAATTGTCAAGTTTCCAAGAGCTTCATGCTGCAAGAGCCTTCTTCATTTTCATAAGGCCAAATCTAAGTAAGGAGATTCTTGTCCAATAACCAAAGAGAGAGAGACTTGTTCCTACTCCCAACAAGCTTTGAAAGACATGTGCTGCTGATCACCCAACCAAAGAAGAATTTAGCGTCAGAACTATGGTTGTATTCTTCTTTGATTATTATTAGTAGACGACTATTGGTTATGGTTCCACTCTTATTGTTCTTTGTGATGATGATGAGTTATATCCTTTCTGACTGATATATAGTTGCATATGCTGGATTTTATGTTTGTGTTTGTGTCGTTTCTTGCATGTGCAGGTGTCCATTCACGGAGATCGTGGGGATCGTGGTCTGCTGGAGCAAAGGAACGAGAGCGTCACCTCTTCTACAAGCACTAGCGTTGGAATCCAGGTAGGCCCTCATCATTGGTCTTTAATTTGCAATTAGGAACTTGCACTGTAGCGTTGTATGATTGTTGCTAGACCCGGTCTGGGCTAATAGGGATCGCCTCTGTCCGCAGAGGGGATTTACCTCCTCAACAATTTGGCGACTCCACTGGGGAGATTGTCTTTCCTTTTTGGTTGTTTCTTGGTTTTTACCTGCTTGGTTAGCTTTCTAGGTTGAGTTCTTTTGTTGTTTCTCGCCTCTTGGTTAACCTGGTTAGTGTTGGCTTAGCTTTGGATTACTTGTTTTTTATTTTTGCATAGCAAACTTGACTAGCACGCTTTTATATTGTTATAGTCATGCCAGTTGGCTCTAGTTGCTCATATACAACACGCGCCAATCCTTAAAAGGCGCTAGTTTCAGCTCGACAGTCGCCCCAAGCCTGGGAATTGTTAAAGTTTGCTTGGTTTTAAGCCTTCTGATCTTGGTCTTTGTTTTTGGATACATTTTCTCGACTGCTTGAGTGTGTTGGAGTCTTGTTTGACTGGTTTTGAGTCTCTTTTTTGAGAAATTCTTAATTTGATTTCCTTTGGTCATTACTTGGAGGCTTGTCTCAGTCTTTTCACAATTTTGCATCTTTTTGCTTTTGTTTTTGCAAAAAAAATTCCCCCTCAATTGTGTATGGGTGTTAATCACCTTTGAGTGTTTTTATTTTTGATCTTTGGAACTCTCACCCAATTTTCTTGATTTGCACTTGATTGGTTCTTAGATTACGTTAGAATCATCTTGTGTTTGAGAATTCTCTTGCATAGATCACACTTGCATAATTAGAATTCTCATTTTCAGAATATGAATGAAAAATGTGCATAGATTACATTTGCATACTTTTCAAGTGAATTGTGCATAGATTACAATTGCATAGTTTACATTCTGAAAAATCAATCGTAGATTTAGATCAGTTTGCACTAGCCGATGCATTTACTAGTACGCAGGCTGCTACCTGCTGAATTGCTCCAACCTTTACTTGTTTTCCAGCTGCTACTAGAAGGGAGCTACCACCCCCTTGGCTCTTGTACTAGCTGATGTACTAGTACGTAGGTGCTGACCTACAGAAGGCTACAACCTTCTCTTTCTTCCTCCAGGTACCACGTGTCATAAATTTTCAGACTGGATACACTGAAGCACAACTCTAAAATCTGAAGGCCACGTTTCATCCAATTTTCATACTGGACCCATCAATATCATTGAAGCACACAACCACTAGCATCATCAATCTCTGAAACACCCAATACTGAAACACTGAAACCCTGTCAACAAAAAGCAATCACCAGAACACAGGGCAAAACACTGAACTCTGCAACAATATTCAGAACTAACTGTATCATCAAAAATCATAGCTCAAATGGTATACACTACTTGGATGAACCAAACCCATGTACATACACACTTTTACCAAAGCCAACCCGGGTACAGATCTATAAATATTCAATCATGACTTGCAACTATTTCAAACTTAAGTTATACCCAGTTCAGAACATTACATGCGTCAGTATACAGATCTAGAACGAGCATAAACAACCATATAGAGATAGTTCATTTCTAACCATTTGATCCTGATCTCCCTTAGATCTTCTTCTCCATCAACCGGTGAGATCCCTCCTTAGCTCAGATCAAGCAATGCATCATAACCCATATCCTGCATATTGGATCTCATACTACACCAGATATTCAAGTATTTTCCATTGCCTTTGCCTAATGATCTTCTTCTCCTTTTATAGTCTTAGGCCTTTTACAATACCATGGTCCAGAACCATAACAAATCAATACCATGGACCCAATACTATGGATCATCACTTCTGTCGAGATACCATGGTCCAAAACCATAGGTTGAAGTACCAAGGACTAAATACCACGGACCAAATAAGTTCTCCCACATGTACGCGCCTTTCTGTGCATGAATGTCCGTGCATACGCATACACGACATGGTAATGTCTAACCTGCGTGTATACACATCTTTGTTTGGACCAACCTGCGTATATGTTGTTTTCATTCAAAGGACCTGCGTGTATACGCGCCTTCGCTTCATTGAAACAACGTACAGATCTATAAAGGATACTTCATTCTTTCAAACATTCTTGTAGTCTGATCATCAATTCCTTGCTACTGACCTGCTGCACTATGATCTGTCATCTGTGTGATTTCCATCAAGGACAACACTTTTCTCATAATGCCAACACACTCCATGAATTTCACCTTTTCTTTTGGCCTCTAACAGCAACTGACTGAGACCTTCTACCGCTAGAAGGAAGAGGAGAGGTCAGAGGGGACACCCTTGTCTCGGCCTTCTATGTCCTTGAAAGAAAGAGGATGTCGCTTCATTTATTAACACTGCCAAACTCACACTGGCCAAGCACCCCATGAACCAATTTATAAAATTTACTTGAAACCCCAAATGGGTGAAGAGCATTCAAAGGTACATCCAGCTAATTTTGTCATAGGCTTTGGATAGATCTATTTTCACTATTTCTCCTTTACTTCTTTTTTTCTTTGTTTGATGCTATGTATGGTTTCCTGGGCCACACCAATCGCCTCGTGGATTTGTCTCACATCCAGGAAACCAAATTTCTCTTTTGATATATGCCTGGATAACAAAGGCTTTAATACGACAGCGAACACCTTTGCTATAATTTTGTAGATACAGTTACAAAGGGAGATCGGTCTAAAATCCTCGAAAGAGGATGGTTCTTCCTTCTTGGGAATGAGGGTTATGAATGTTGAATTAAAAGGGGCATAGATTGTACCTTTCCTTTTAGACTCTTCTACCACTTCAGTCAATTCACTTCCAATATACTCGAAAAAATGTTGAAACAGCTCCATTGTCCAGCCATCTGGTCCAGGGCTTTTGTCTTTTGGCATGGATTTTATGATTCCTTCAACCTCCCCCCTTGTGACTTCCCCCATGAGCTCCATAGAATCCCCATCATCCATAAAACAAGGCAAGGTTTGAGTTGTCTGGATCACTTCTGCTAGTGATACTTCTGAAGGAGCTGTAAATAAAATTTGGAAGTGTCTTATTCCCATTTGTGGGAGTTCCTCAAAGGTTCTTGCCTGTCTTCCTCCTTCTGCCTTTAAGGACCAAATGGTGTTCATGTTCTTTCTTCCTTTTGCATAATTTTGCAAGAATTTGGTATTTTCATCACTAGCCCTTAACCAGATGGCTCTGCCTTTCAAACGCCATTGTTCTTCTCTTGCAAGGAGTATTTTGCGCCTTTGGGATTCCAGCTGCATGATCCTATCCCTTTTTTCCTATGTTTCATATCCATCAGCTTCTGGGATTTTGAAACTTTCTAGGTCCTTCCCTATTTGGATTAGGTCTTCATCTTCTTTCAATTTTTTTGCCCTAGCCCATGCCATCATGGCCTTTTTAAGACGTTTTAAGTTATCCATAAAGAGGAAGGCTTTATCCCTGGTCTCCCTTGCCCTCACCAGTCTCTAGGTTTCTTTAAAAAGAGAGTTATAGGATTCCTCCATTAACCAAGCAGGATTAACTTAAAAGGGAGCTGCCGAAATTTTTGGGTTCTTATTTAACTCTATCAGGACTGGCAGATGATCAGAGTACCCTCCTTCCCCCACCCACTTTCGAAAGGCTGAGATCTTTGCCACTACCTCCTCTCTTAAGAGAAAACGATCCAATATTTCAGCCACTTGGTCTTCTCCTAATCTCCTATTCCTCCAGGTAGGCCTTAGCTTCAGTAAGTTTATGTCCAGTGGCTTATTCTCTCTAATGAGTTTGGTGAAGAAATCCGATAGTAGGTCTTCTCGGGCTGAAGGGCCCCAGGTTTCAGTTGTGCCTAGGGAGAAGTTTAAATCACCCCTGATCACCAGATTCGGGTTATCGAATAGACACTTTGAGCAGAGGTTGTTCCAGAATTGAACTCTTCCTTGGCAGGGTCCATAAATATTGAGGATCACCAAATTGGTGCTTAGCTCTAGGGAGTAGACTTCAATCCCCATCACCTGGTCCATCCCCCATGTGTTCAAAACTTTGAATTTTCCTTATTTTACTCCCAGAGCTAGTTCCCCAGAGTGGCCTTTGGCATCCAATGCCTAGATGCTCCATCCAAGCATAATTTTAGACAGAGATTTTGTGACTTCTTCTCCT
Source organism: Pinus taeda (assembly GCA_000404065.3). Classification (NCBI taxonomy): domain Eukaryota; kingdom Viridiplantae; phylum Streptophyta; class Pinopsida; order Pinales; family Pinaceae; genus Pinus; species Pinus taeda. The sequence goes on from APFE030646029.1 coordinate 144,353, forward strand.
GCTCCCAACGTTTCTTGGAGCAATAAGATATCCGGCTTGTGGATTCAAATAACTTCTTTTAGTGCCAATTTCTTAGGGTTACTGGCTAAGCCCCGACAATTCAGAGAGAGGATGATCATTGGATTACCTCAAGAGGGGATTTCGCTGCTATAAGTGCCCCGGAGATGGACATTTGCTTCCCGTCTGCTATATCTATTTTGGCTCTTAACTGAGCCTTTGACAAGTTGGTTTTCCTCCCTCTCACCTTACGGTCCCCTGCTTGGGGGTCTTGCATATCAATTCCCCCCACTATCTACCATGGAGGGGGCTTTTTCTCGCGGGGTCTGAGATTGTAGGACAATTTTGTAGCTAGGGTCTCTACACCAGTTGGGCCACCCTCACCTTTTTCATTCTTACTGTTCATATCTAACTCGTGGAGAGATGTAATGATGCTCTCCAATTGATTATTTACAATATTTGAAATTGGAATAATAATGTTCTGATGCCTGGAAGGACCAGGCACCGATTCAGAAAAATTCAAAGAAAATGCAGGAGTAATAGAAGGTAGGGTTAAGGCTGGACCTGTACCCTCTAGTGTGATGATGTGACTCCCGGGATTTTTTGTTGCTGGTTCCTCATCCTGCTTAGATCCCTCCTGCTACTGTGGGGCGTGAGGTCCATGAAAACCTTCTTCCTGCACCTCCATGCGCTCTACTAAGACCTCTTGATGTTTATCTATTTCCATCTGGTCTTCACCCATACTATTATTTGGCTGCCTTCCTTTCGTTTCCTCTTCTTTTGCTACCCCTGTCTCTGCCTTCCTCTATTTCCTTCGATGCCTAAACCCCATCAGACATTCTTTTGCCAGGTGTCCATAAATGTGACACCTTTGGCATCTGAACGGAAACTGTTCATAATCTAATTGTTACACGTACTTGAAATCTTTGTATCGCAAATAAATCCCCTCTTCCAAACCAGACCGAGGGTTTAAACTTACCAGGATACGGGCCATCCCCTCGTCTCTTGTTTGCAGGAATGACATGCCTACCTCCATGAATTTCCCAAGGTGGTTCCCAATGGCTTTGAAAACATATTCGACCCAGAGAAACAGTGGGAGTTCGGGCATGCGAACCCATACAAGTAGTTCATCCACCCTCTCTATTTGTGCATCAAACGTTTGGTTCCATTTTTTTAAGAAAATTGGGTGTCTCCCGAACGACTAGTTCCTCTCCAGAACCCATTCCATTGCTTCTCTCCTTTCAAATTTGACCATAAACCAACCTTTTGCCAATTCGTGACCTAAAACACAGTGTCCAGCATTGCCTTCTAGCTTTTCGAGGTCCATTCCTAGATGAAATTGGCAGAGTATTTTTTGCCTCAAGCCCTTCCTACTAGGGTTAAGTCCGTGACTTCCATGGCCTCATTGATTTTAACGTCCATTCCAAGGACTAGATTTGCAACAGCTTCCTTTCTTTTAATTATTTTGTGCTTTTTCCTCTTCTCCCCTGCTTGCCTCTGTCGTATCCATTCCTCCCTATTCTGTGAGTTTGTTTCCACATTTGGTGATACTTCCAAGAGCGTTCCTGCACTCCCTTCTTCTCTTTTTTTCAGCTCCCTCCAACCAGCCTTCCTCCTACTAGATTTGTGGCTTCTGCTCCAACTGCAAGTGTTTTGTCCACCACATGTTCTGCCTTCCCTCTTCCACTCCCTTCCCTTGCCTCTATCAGCTTGGTTCCCCTTCCTTTCGTTAGACTCCCCCTAGCCGCCTTCCAATTCTCTGTTAACTCTTCCACAATTTTAATCACACTAGCAATTCCAACCCCTGTGACCGGATTTTGATGTTGTACCTTGTTTCAACTGAAAGTGTGAGGGTTGCTAGCCATAAGAGCCTAATCTAGGCTCGACTCTATCTCTTCTTGACCAAACCTTACCCCCATCATTTGGCCTGTGTTCCATTCCTCATTACTTCTGAGCCCGCAACTAATCACAATGTCCTCTAACCCTCCTGAATAAAAATGACTGTGCGGGTGGGAAGGATCAAAACTTACTTGGAAAGTATTATTTGTTGCCGCTCTGTGCTCTGACAAGGACGGTTTCTCCTGCTGCTTATACTGCCCTTACCATCTTTCCAGATACGACAGACCTAAGCTTTCCTCCAGGAGCCCTATGGTTTTACTCTACTTCCAAGCCACTTCTGAGCCTCCTTTCTTCCTCCCAGATCATCGAGCTAGACTAATATACCTTTCTATATTCTATTCTATTACCTCCATACCCCAGATCGATAAGATATCCCCAGGCTCCGGGTCCTGATCGAGAGAATCGCTTGGTTTGACCATCTTCTACCTCTCTGTTCCTAGGGAACTTCTTTGCGGTAAAATCACCCCTCACAGTTCTGGTTTCGATGACGTGTTGTGGGTAGAAGGCGGCAGCGCACCTAACCCTTAAGCAAAACTTCGTTTCACTGCCGATGCCATTCTTTAATGGTGGTCATGTGCATAAGGGTTTCCCTTGTCCCGAAAAGTTTGAGTGTCTGTCATCTTCCACCTGTCCTCCACGATACTTCCTTGCCTGACGACCTTAGGTCTGTCACAGCTAGTCATCCTCCTCCCGTACAACCTCCTACCATGATCTTGGCCCTGAATCCCTCCTGCTTGCGGTCTACTATCGGCTCCTATGCCCTAGTTCCTTCCATGGTTTAACCCTAGCAGCCACCACTAGCTCTCACTCCTTTAAGTCTAGATCCAGTTTCACCATAAAATTACCATTCAATTAACAAAATATTTCCATGTAAAATAAACAAGTAGAATGCATGCAATCAAAAAGACAATAAGCATAGTTAATCTCAGTTTTTATTATAATAGAAACTAGGGTTTACATGTTGAAACAATAAAATAGTTGAGATGGAAAACTAGCATCAAGAATCTGCTCCATTGTTGTGTTGGCCCTCCCAAAGCTGAACTAAAACGTCACTTTAGAGCTCTCCTATGAATTCTGGATGAATTCACCAAGGGGAGATGGGTACTCACCCAATCTCACTGAATCACCTAAGGGTTTTCGTCTTGGGGCTACCAATGGAGTAGAGAACCAGGTTCTCAACATCTCATACAAGAGAAACATTAAAACTAATATGTCTTTTAATGACCTCCTCCTCCTCTTTTATAAATCTGATGGACCCCTCTAGAACCTCATACTTTATTATTATTTTAGTTATGGAGCACATTTCCCCCTTTTATTTCAATTAAAATATCATTTTTAATGTGGGAAAGGGGTAAATTGGCCACCATACCTCCTCAAGTCACTAAAAGTCGCTTCTAATCATCCCATCCTATGGATATTCTTGTTCTGATTCCAAAGAGCTATTACACTAAGATGTTCTACTAAGTATATGCCACCTTAAGCGTAATTAATTAAGTCAAACCCATTAATAACTATGTTTTTTGAAAGTTGTTGAAATGCAATGAAACGAAAGGAAAACTGAGTGGATGATGGAATATACCAAGTGAATGCCATCAAACCTCATAACAACTCCTCAAAACCCCTCCAAATGCCCCTGGTCTCGCTGAGGACGCCAACCTGCAACTATGACCTGTTTGCCCCGAAATCTAAAAGTCCATCCTATCCATGCCATAAAGTACACCAGAAAAAGGAACTTTACATTCTATTTGATTATGTGAAGTCAATTTTTCGAAGGAATACAGGTGTTTTGGAGGGTTTTGTCCAATAAAAAATTGAACCAAAACCCTTCTTCTATTTGCAGACTTTGTTTATCGAATTTGTTGTTGCCTTTTGAGAGGATGACCTTCGTGGAGAGACCCCATACCTTAGCCATCACCTTTTTTTGTTTTGTTTTTTTTGTTTTTTGTTTTTTGAAAGTATATTTGTTCCTAGCTGGCCAAAGTTTCCAACATAAGAACATTGGGAGACTGGTCCATAATCGCTTGAGCAACTTTTGAGAATTCACAAGAGAGAAATAATTGTTCAATGGTCTCCTCTGCAATCAAACACAATGGCCATATAGAGGGGCCTTGGATGCATCACTTTATAAGGTTATCAACTGTAAGGATCTTCCCCGTGAGTAATTTCCATGTAAATACTTTGATTTTTGGTAGACTTTTAGTTTTCCAAACGAGAGGCCAGATGGGTTGTTGCTCTTGTTCTCCTTGTACAACTTCATATCCGCTTTTGATTGTGTAGTCCCTTTCTATTAGATTCCACTTGAAACTATCATGCTGCTTTAAGTGAATTGGCACTGCTCCTTTGAGATGTTGAAGAAGAATATTCCACTATTGAAGGAGTTCTATTGGGATTGTGGGTGTTTCCAGCCTTTCTAGGAGATGTCTTGTTAATTCCATATTCATAACTGATCTAGGTTTACTATACCTTTTCATTTGAGACAATTCTTAAGATGTTGGAGCTTTGGAATGGATGTGAGTTTAGGATTTCCCATTATGTTTTCATCCTATAGGTTAATTTCTTGCCCTCCCCTAGAATTTTGGAAGTGTGGGCTTGGATGAGCGAGAGTATTTTTTGCAAAGCTGCCATATTTGCGAACAGGGTTTGTTGGAAATCTTAATTTTGAGGAGTTGATGAGGGGGACTTGTTCTAGTATTACTTCCACCATGTTGATTCTCCAGCTATTAATCTCTAGATAATTTTCGCTACCAAGGCTAAGTTCATCAATCTTGGTTGTGGAATGGATATCCCTCCTTTATCATAAGGTGTTATTACCTTTTTCCAGCTTATCAGACTGAATTTCTTGTTTCTGTTATGCCTCCCTGCCACAAGAAATTCCTTAGCTCTATTTGCTTTTGTATTCCTGTGGGAACTTGCAAAATTGTATATTAGTATAAGGAGAGGGCTGATAGAACTGATTATATTAGGGTTAGCCTACCTTCTAGATTAAGCCATTGAATTCCCCGTTACTAGAATTTACTCTTCATTTTGTCTATGACCTCTGTCCATACCGCTGCTTTCATTAAATATTTGGAGATTGGCATGCCTAGATATTTAAAATGAGTCCAGTCCTCTTTGCAAAGTATTCCAAATATTTGAGATATGTGTTGGCGGGTACTAGGAGTGTTCCAGCCATAAATGCTACTCCTTAATCTATTAAGAAGTCCTCCCGAATCTTCTAGGAATTGATCAAGGGTGGATTTGAACCTTCTAGCAATAGTGACGATGCACCTCCTATATATAAAGTATCATGAGCAAACTGGCAATAATTCATGTTTTTGGTTCCTCTGCCATACTGAATTCCTGTGAGAAGCCCACTTTTCTATCTTGTTCAAGTTTCTTGCTCAGAGTTCAACCATTATAATGTGAAGGAAAAGGGAAATAGGGCAGCCTTGTCTGATTCCCCTAAATCTTTGTAAGAATTGCCTTGTCTTTCCATTAATTAAAGGGACTATCTAGGCATATGGATACAAGCTTTAATGAGATCTATGAGGTCCCTAGAAAATCCCAATTTGTCTATGACAACAAAGATAAATGAATGTCTAACCCGATCAAATGCATTTGCCATGTCTGGTTTCAAAATGAAACCTTGATCTTCCCAAGATAGGCTAGAGTGAATGACTTCCTGGACTAGGAGGATGTTATCTACAATTTGTCGATTGGGAACGAGACCACCATGGTTTTCTAAGTCCAGGTGAGGGAGGATGCTTTGAGTTGGTTAGCAAGGATTTTGGTTATAATTTTATAAGAGGAGTTACACATTGAAAGTTCTAAAGCAGCTAAAGGAAGTTGGTCTAGTTTCTTTAGGAATAAGTGCAAAAAAGGTAGAGTCTATGTTACCTCCTATTTCGCATTTTGCTTGAACCCATAAAATCATATTGTTTAGGTATTTTTTATGAGATCCCAAAACGTGCAATAGAAGGCTATAGTGAAGCCATCTGGTCCTTGTGCTTTGTCTAGATGCAGACTCCAAATTTCTCTTTGCAACTCCTCTTCTTCCACTAATTTTATTAGCGCTGCATTGGACTCTTTTGTTACTAGTTTTGGAGTTATTCTTAGAAATTCCTCAAAACTATTTGGCTCTACTTCTACTGTCAGCAACCTTTGGTACTGTTGGTGTGTCTCCACTTTGATCTCATCCTACCCTTCAATAGCAACATTTCCTTCTTCACTAATCACTTCTATACAATTCTTAATTCTTCTTTATTGGGTTTGGTTATGAAAGAAGGTTGTATTCATGTTGTTGACTTGTATCCATAAGCTCTGGCATTTGATCCTCCAAATCTCTTCTTCTTTCCTATTGACCTAATATAGCTCCCAGTAGAGATATTTTTCCTTGATTTGTAGTTCTTTAGTGTCTTATTTATTTTCCAATTTCACTTTAACATAGTCCAATTCTTTTTTTAGCTCAATTTTCTTCTGCACAAGTTCCTTGTATCGAGTTTTGGCCCATTCTTTGAGCATCATTCTAACCATCTTTAACTTGGTTTCCCATATCTACCCTCATGATCTGTTGATTCTCATTTTCCATGTGGATTGCACAAATTGCATGGCCTCTTCGTTGGTGGACCATTGAGGGTTGTAACGAAACAGTAGTGGCCACAAATTTGAGTTTTCTCCAATTGTCAAAGTGATGGGCTTGTGATCTAAAGCTACAGTCCAATGATTTTTTGATGAGGCGTATCCAACTCTTCTTATGAGGTTTGCATGAATTAAAAGATGATCTAATTTTTCCTTTATATTACCCAGACTTGTTCTTTTATTGCTCCATGTGAATTTTCCATTCTTTGGTGTGATGTCCAGAACATTCAGCTCCTCTATTATGGTTTGGAGTTTGTCTCTACTTAGATCTAGAAGGAATAAGCCTCCCCACTTTTCTCTAGCACTCATAACCAAGTTTAACTCTCCTCCAACTATATCATTTTGATTGTTTGTTGTACTAGTTGATCTGCTAAGGATTGCCAACATTTTTCCTTGTCTCTATAGTGTGTTGGGGTGTAGAAATTATACATTGTAATGATCTTCCCATTGTCTTTACTTCAGAAATATGTCTTGATCCAATGTTGTTATTTGTGAACTCCCTAGATTTCCATTGTTCTTTGGTTCCAACTAGTTCAAACACCTCCAAATTCTCCTCTTGCACTAATTGTTTCTCATTTGAAATTTTTTATTCTTTGGATTACGAATGTTGTTTCTTCTTTGCTTAACTTAGTCTCCTGAAGTAGAGAGATTTCCTTGTTTTTTGACCTGATGAGATATTTGATTACGTTTGTCTTGGAGATGTGCCCAAGACCTCTACAATTCCAAGAGACCATATTCATTATTTACTTTAAGATGAGATGGCAAGGCCCTTACCTCTCCCTACCTGGGCTTGTGTTTCCTTGATTCATGTTCCTCTGACTATGCATGTATCCAACGGTTGTTGGATTCCCAGTGCCATATCCTTTTGTGTTGCTTCGTCTCAAAGCTCCTTGTTGATTTCTTGCCATGTTTTTTAGGGTTTTCTAGAGGTGCTAAGGTTTCTTTGGATTTATTTATAGTTATTATCCCTGCATAGGAAGGAGCTAGTTATGTCAATGAGAGGCAAGGAGATGTTGGTGGGGGGTGGTGGGGGGGTAGAGGGAGGGTTTTCAGGAGGAGGTGGATTTGGAGATGGAGGGGAAGATACAACAAAGTGTTGCTCTAGATTGACTTACTGGAGAGATGGAAGAATCTCTCCCTCTTCACAATCCAAGGGATTTGCATGGGGATCAAGATCAAAGGTTGCAAGGGAGGTGAAAGGATTACTAAAGGATGGTTGAGAAGCTCCTATTTGCGGAGGGTTGGTGGATTTGGGATGGTGGGCTTTACATGGTACAAGTCTGGACTAGGAAGGCCTTGCATGCTTAAAGGATTTTTTAGGGTTCCCACAACTTTTGCGCTTTACAATTTCCCATTGCGCTTCTTGGGTTTCTGCTAGTTCCTTCTTGGGTTTATGGCATACCTTACATTTAAATGGGAGTTGTTTGTAGTCTAGTTGTTGAATGTAGGGCCTATTCCTCTTCTTGATCTTGCATTAAAGGTTCATGGAGTTTCAAATTTTGTAAATTCACCACTAAATGTACATGTATGGGGGTAGATTGAGTCTATCAACATTATATCCTAACTTCCCCAATATCTCAAACTGACCATATCACAAAGCCTTTATTTTCTTACTGGGACCCCATAGCATTTCCTTATTCAACTATAACCACACTCTATCTCCCATCTTGAATGACTTCTTTGTCTTATGTTTTTTTTTTGTAAGCTGAGGAGGTGCCAGATTCTATTATCAAAAAAGGAAAACATTACATAGCTAGGGTGGTCTCAACCCGCCCCGTAGGGAAACCGGGTTTATTGACCACCGATAGTTTTTCACAGCTGCCCAAAAAAATGTTTTTAGCTTGTCTTTCCATGTCTTATACACTTTATCTTTATCCCTATTACTACCTACATACAACTGCATATATATATATCAACATAAAAGTTATGAATGGCTAAAACAGAAACAGAAATTAACAGCTCCTAATTTCATCAAGGAAATGCCTTTATTTACTGTTCCTCTGGATTCTCTTGCTGCTTTTTCTCTTTCTTGACCAGCACCCCGCTTGCCTCTAGTTGTTGTTGCAGGTCCTCCAGCCGCTTGTCTTGCATAAGCAGAGTGATTACAATGTTCTTCAATTCTTTCTTCAAATTTGGGATTCCCTGCGACAGTTCGGCCATTTCCACCGCTATCTGTTCCATGGCTTTAGCCATGAGCCTCTTCATAACCCAGTACAGGTGCAGAGACTGTTTGTAAAGAGTCATTCTTCCTCTGGTGTGCCCTGGATCAGGCAGGATGTTAATCCAATCTTCCATCTCATCCTCTGACTGGGCCTGGATGGCTTCTTCCTCCCAATGCTCAATAATTCTTTTGATTTTTGGGTTAGTTTTCTCCCTATACTCCTTCTCTGCAATCCTGACTCTGTTTCCTATGGTCTGCCTGGTCGGTCGATTCCCATCTCCCATCTCTGTCTCGGCATCCTCGTCCTGGCTTGGGCAACACCGCCGCCCCCGTCTGCTGCGCCCTGCCGCCACATCCCGACCTCTCCGGCCTCCTCTTCCCCTGCGGCCTCTCCCTCTCCTGTATCTTCCCCTGCCCCCTCTTGCGCCATTCTTCGATCTCCCTCCTTCTTCCTTGCCACTTCCTGTCGCTGATTTGTTTTGGTCGTTTCTCCTTATCTTCTGCACAGACTCCTCCCAACCCTCCGCCATTTCCTCGCTTTCCCCTTCCGAGACCTCATACACGGGGATGCCCTGTTGCATGCATTCCTCCATCTTCCACTTACCCTTCCTATCCACTTCTCTCCTGCCCTGATCATCGTCCGCTCTGCTGCTTCGCATCCAGCGCTGTGCTTTCCCGCTTCCCTCTGCTTCCATGTTCTCCCTTCGGCTGTTATTCCTCTCACCTCCCTCTCGACTCGCAGGTCTACCCGTTCACCTATCACTGTGGCTCTGCTCTGTGCAGCCTTGTCTAATTTCTCTGCGGTCCTTCCCTCTCGGTTTAACTCGCCACCCTACCTTCGCTATCCTTCTCCTCTGCATGCCTTTCCTTCTTATGTTTATGCGCTGTTTGCTGTCCCCGATCCCCACGCCATCATTCCTCGGCCTTGTCCCTGACATCCTGTCCCGTCCACTGTCCTGCCGAGCTACTCCACTAACCTTCCCGCCGCTCCATTCACCTGTTGCAATAATACCTTGATACCTGCCTACGTTCGCCTGCTCCTCCCACCGCCGAAACATGATTTCTCCCCTCTCCACGTCACGCAACCCGATCGGGTGACTTCTTTGTCTTATGTTAATCATGTCTAACCTTGTATTTTTCCTAGGATTTCTACAATGTTGCCTATACTTGTATATGGATTTTCTTGATCTTATCCACAATTTTTTCTACCCTTAAGGCATCTATTGTAAAATCCTCCTCACCCCTCTTATTGCCCATATGAAACATCCAAAGGTGAAGGTGTAAAATATAAAAAACAAGTTTAAAATGGGGACTTAGTAGTGGAAGTGCGTACTAGTTTATTATAAGAGTGTTGTATGTATATCGAGTTTTCATCACAGGTCTTCGAATGCTTATGATTGGATCCCCTCAAAAGTTACACTAAAGTCCTATTGACTACTTATGTTTTCCCATCTATATGTGGATCAAATGTTGTAGACTTATTTGACTTTATGTCCATCTTCTCCCACAATCTAGTCTAAGATGCACTAAGAAATATTGTGTCCCTATCTGAAATGATGCTCCTTAATATCCCAAAGTGCACACATACCTATCAAAAGAATAGTTTCACCGCTTCTTGCATATTGGTGGCATTTTTATAGGGCACTAGAACACACATCTTGTTGAACTTGTCAGCTACCATGAAGAGGTAGTCATGTCCCTTCCTGGTTGTTGGTAAACCTCTCATAAAGTCCATGGAGATTATTTCCCGAGGACAAATGGGGATAGGAAAGGGATGATATAGACCCTGTTTCCTATTACTAGGCTTGTTGATACAACAAATCATGCATCCTCTTATGAACTTCATTGCCTCTTCATGCATCCTAGGCAAATCCACATACCTCTGCATGTTGGCCATTGTCTTCCCTACACCAAAACGTCCTACATTATTGGAGGTGTGAGCCTCCCTAATCAATTGCGGTTGCTCACCTTTAGGAATACATAACTTATGTAACATGTAAAGTAACCCATTATGGAGATGGTAGTCAACTGTGTTGTCGCCCTTGTTCACATGAATATGGATTTGCAACTGTTGAAACACCTCCTTGAAGTCCTCATCCTCTGTGTATGCATCTTTGTTTGCATCATGGGTGAAAGGATTTACATGCATAAGAGTTCCTAAAGATGCGATCTTTGATGTGGGTGGTCTTCAAAGCAAGTCGACTGACTTGTTTGTGTTGCCTTTCTTATAATTGATCACTAAATGAAACTATTGTAGAAACCCTGTCCACTTGTAATGCCTAGTTTATTGTAGCTTACTTTGGGCTTCCAGGTACTATAGTGGTTGGTGATCTGTGTGGTTTATTGTCTCCTTTCCCATGAGATAGTGATTCCACTTCATCACAACTTGCACCATGGCATAGAGCTCCTTGTAGTCGGTAGGGTAGTTGTTAACTTCCCCATTAAATACTTTAGAATGGTAGCATACAAACCATCCTCCCTGCATCAAGATCTCTCCCATAACATACTGACTCGCATATATCTCCACTTTGAAGGGTTGCTGAAAGTTTGGTAATCCCATAACGAGTGCTTGACTAATATTCTTCTTTAACTCTTCAAAATCCCTTTGTTGACCTTTTCCCTATTGTAAATGCTTGCCCCTCATTGTTATGGTATGGAGTGGTGCTACTACTATTGAAAATGAGGTTATGAATTTCTTCAAGTTTTGTGTTGCCCCAATGAAACTCCTAACCTTAGAAACATTAGTAGGCATCAACCACTTCATGATGGCCTCCATCTTATCAGGATCTATCTTCATATCTCCTCCACTTATCACATACCCCGAATACACCAAATATTCTTGTGAAAACTCACACTTCTTGAGATTTTCCAACACCTAGTGCTCCTTTAATGTCTCTGGCACCTGCATAAAATGTGAGATATGCTCCTACCAAGTAGCACTATATACCAACATATCATCCAAATAGACAACAACAAGTGAATTTATAAAAGGGCACAATATGTCATTCATTAACCTCTAAATGTAGTTGGTGCATTACATAGGCCAAATGACATGACTAACCACTCATACAAACCTTGTCTAGTTTTGAAGGTGGTCTTCTAGGAATCTTCTTCTTTAACTGAAACCTGGTGATATCCAAAATTTAAGTCCAACTTAGTGAATTATTTGGCTTGTTGTGACTAATCCAAAAGATCATTGACCCTGGGCAGGGTGTACCTGTTCTTGAGTGTAATTTTGTCTAATGCCCAGTAACCACTACATATCCACCAAGTCCCATCCTTCTTTGGAAAAATGATGATATGTGACCCACATGGTGAGGTACTTGGTTTAATGACATCCTATTCCAGTAGTTGTTGCAACTACTTTTTCACCTCACTTGCTTCCATAATGGACTGGTTATCTAACCCAATGTTTGGCAATGAGGAGTCTAGCAATAGCTAGATCTTATTTTCCACTTCTGTCTTAGGTGGTAGCCCTTTAGGCTCCTAGGAATGCTCCCCTATATGCTTGCAGTAACTCTTCTATTTGTTGTTTTTGTTTCTTAGTACACCCCTCCAAGGATGACTTTGCTCTCACTGACTCATATATAAACTGATTTTATGTTAAAGACAATAAAAAATACTTCTTGTTAGAACTAATTAGTTTCTTGGCTTGGTTGTCACTTAATAGCGAAATTTTATGCTTGCCCTTATGTGCATTGATGGTGAAGGATTTTCCATCCATGATGAGGTGATATCAGTTGTCTCATCACATGAAGATTACATACCACATTTACATATTGGGTCTTCTAAACACAACTCCACATACATAAAAGGGAACTACATGTAGTTCTACTTCATCCATAACATCAACAATTGATAGAAAGTCTAATTTTGCACTATCGGGTTAACTTTATTTTTGCATCCTTATTTACCCATCCTAATGGATATGGGTATGGATGATCACAAACATCCAATCCCAAAATGTTGACTATATTTGTTGCAATGATATTTTCTTGTGATCTTGAGTCAAATAGAGCATCAATATTTGACTCCTTGACCTACATATATATATATGTGTGTGTGTGTGTGTGTGGGAGAGTCTAGTATTTTTGTTCTCTTCCCATTGTTGAAGCCTACTCAGATTCACCCCCTTCCACAGTGATGTATAGGCGATCTTCTCATCCACATATGAATTGCTTTCCACTTGGTTGTTCAAATAAGTGGCGATGATATTCTTCTTCTTAGTATATTTATTTTTGTCATTTGGGTTGAGATATGGATGCAACTTCTAACATTTCTCCTTTGTATGATCATCAATGTTATAGTTGTTACAATGGTTGTTGGGAGATTTGCACTTGTGTGTTGTGGTTGCTATCTTTTTGTCATTTCCACTTATTCTTCCCCTCCTTGGAAGCTTCCTAATGCTCTTTTTGCTTTGACCCACTTGATTTCCCTTTCTTCTGGCCTATGTTCTCTAGATATTGTGCCTATACACAAGCCTCATCCATTGATCTGGGCTTGAACAACATCACTTGCTTATATAGATTGCTATGTAGACCCCCCATATACTGGAGGAGTACGCCTGTGTTATTTGGAGAGAAGCCTAACATTATGGCCATCTTTTTGAATTTCGTGGTGTATCCTTGTACACTCTACCCTGTGTTTTCCTGAAGTAATGACAATACATACCCAATAGGGTGAAATTATGACTTTATGATGGTTTTGAAATCATCCCTTAGTCACTGTAGGATCTCATTCCAACTTCAAGGTATCTATGTGGCTTTCCCACAAAGTCAGGGCATGGCCCTCTAATTTCATCACAACAAATAGAATATTTTCTTCTTTATGTATATTATGAACACTAAAATAAACTTCTAATTACTACAACGATGATTTAACTTTAGAGCATAAATTTCACCTTGATATGGCTTCATTTCAACCTTCACTTCCATTTTGAATAGGGATTGTGAATGGTTCATGACACCTGAACTGGGCTAATCCCTTTTAGGTTCTTTCTTAGACTCCCTTTTTGGTTCTTCTCAATTTATCGATTTCCGCTCTAATCTGACCTCCACATTAGAACCTCCATCTTCTCACATTATAATGTATATTTGTGACTTGTACTCCTAGCTGCACAAACCTCTCCTCTGCGGGGTCTTGAGGGTTATTCACAAATTTATTGCCCATGACTCAGGTTTTTGTGACTTTCGACTTAATTGATTTGGATCCCATGTAACTCCCTGCAATATACCCAAAGAAACATACTTTGATACTAATGGAATCCAAATCAATTAAGCCAAAAGTAACAAAACGCAGTCTCCCCACAATATACCCAAAAGAAACCTACTATGATACCAATATGATTCATAAATTTCCATGGATATTCCACTGGACAATTCATCACAACATATCCAATAAAATATATTAGAAAATCCAAAATCTACACTATGATGGTTTATTTCTCCTTAGTTTTTTGGATATGTTAACTATTGTTTATTACATATGCATACAAATTATAATTATGCAAAAAATAGAACTAACAGAACAATCACTCACAAACCACAATAACACAATATATGACCTGAGAAATTGTAACCACCTCACCCCATATTTACCCACTCTAACTTGCTCGCCAGGGTAAACATGAGATGAGTTACTATGTGAGACCCGATTTCCAACATGCACTTATTGAAAATGGAGTCCACATGTCCATAATTGATTGCAAACACCTAGTGATACATGAACACATTGTTATAAGCCTAACTTTACCCAACACTGTTTTGTTTTAGTTTTGTTTCCTTAAATTTAACAAAACTTTATATTTTCAGCAAATTTTCGAGTTCTAAACTTCCGAGGCCGTTTTGAGGGCCTAAATGACATTTTTAGGGAAAACATAGAGATAAAAAAAAGTGCCAAAATTTGTTTTATAACTTACATGCTCGACCTCCTTAAGGAAATATTTGAAATGAGGCATTATGATAGTCAAACAAAGATCGTATGCCAAAGTTATGACCCCGGGAAGTTGGAGGTCCAAATTACTCATTTATACAAACACTTTGTGTACATAGTACATGTAGGTTATAAATACATATTTATTCACTAATCCAATAAACTCACTAGAGAATCATCAAGAAGGCTCCATGTCATCTCCATATAGTTGTAACAACACTAATTAGTCCATACATTCATCAACCAATCAATAGATAAACAATTCATGACAAGAGCCATAGATAATATACATCATATAACCAACATATAACCAGAAAATAACCAGCATAGGAACCATAGAAACTCAACCATAATATCACAAATATAATCACTACAATTATACATGAATCATAGTAAAAGAATAACTCTTATTAATATATGAAAATACCAACCAAATCAGGGACTTCCACGTACCACCCGACCATAGATTGGGCTGAACCAAATTTCTCTTTCATCCAATCATCCATGTGCCATATTCCAAGCATGAATGTGGGATCTCATGGAATAAACCAAGAAAAAACCAAACCATGGCTTCTAGAGGCTAAACCACCTCAACCCTCAACCACAGTGATTCGACCTCTATGGCTGAACATTGCTAACACCAACCAGATTGGCCTCTACCCAAGTTGTCCATAGCTCTAGGAACTAGTAACTCAACCCACAATCTTCCAATGCACCAAGAACTAGTAACTCAACCCATAACCTTCCAGTGCTCCAAAGTATTTGTCCAACCGGACTCCAGGGACTAGTAACTCAACCCACTAATGGATCTAAAGCTTTTGTCCCAACCTAGGCTCTAGGACTTGTAACTCAACCCAAGTTGTTCCAAGGCTTCCAGAGCACTTGTTCCAACCCACAACCATAAGGAACATGGCACCAACCAGAAAACAATCAAGTGGAAAAAAACCCACAACACCATGGCTATCCAGGATGTTGAAAATGTATTAAGAAAATGATCCAGGTGGATGTTGGTAGCCACCTGCTTATCCCACTTGGACCCCCACAACTGTCTCTTTCAGTTTTTTAATTTCCTTAATTGTAGCACAGTTTACTATTTTTAGCAGTTTTTTGGGTCCTAAACTTCCGGAGCCGTTTTGAGGCCCTAAACAACATTTTTTGGGAAACCTGGGAGCAACATGGGTCCATGGACCGATGTTTATCATCCAAAAGTTGTAGTCCTCGGATGGATCTTTCTAACGAGGTATTGTGTGCAATGAATGGAGATCGTATGCCAAAGTTACAACCCCGGGAAGTTGATGTACCAATTTACCCAAAACGGGGTCCATAGTTTGGCGCTTCATCTCCTAGGGTTAGGGTTTTGGATGTTTGGGGTTTTCCATTGTTTCTCAACAATAAATAGGCCTTCGAGCCTCATTGTAAGATAGTTTAGAGGCATGTAGCTGCCACATCTCTCCTCAGAGATAATCTACCATTGCCCGAGCTAGTTTATTTCCATCTTTGTTTGTAAGCATATTTCAGTATTTTACATTAATGAAATGAAGTATTATTTATGCTACATCTCTGTATTTATGGTTATCTTTGTAATTTGTTGCGTTCTTGTTTAAATTTGGATCAGTGGTATCAGAGGGGTCTGCTCTTTCTCTATTTTCTTTACATGTCCCCAATGAGGTCGGGATATAAGGAGTTAGGGCTTGAACTGGTCGAACCTTTGCAAGACCAGCCCCCAGATCCCAATGGCCTCCCATGGCGGATGAAAATAAAGACGAGGGGGCAGGAGATCCTATCAAAATCTTGCTCGAAGGAGCCCTTGAGCGACAAAGGAATGCGATGATGGAAAACTTTGCCCACATCCTTCAGCGGCTACCCAGGAGCAACGCATCTGCTTCCAACAACTACGTTGGAAATGCCACACCCTTTAAGGTACAAGTTAACTTTGAAATACCCATATTCAAGGGTCATATAGATGCATATGCCGTAGATAAATGGTTAAATGAGCTAGAAGGTTATTTTTCTATTCATGATTTTTCCAGCCAGGAAAAGATCTCTTTTTCACTTCTCAAAGCAGGCCCCCACGTCAAGGAATGGTGGGAAACCTACTGCGAGTAGAAGGATAGAAGTACGGGCTCACTATTTTCAGTCGTACCCACTTGGAATTCATTCTGGGATGCCATCAAGGAGTAATAATGCCCTGTCAGGAGCTATGAGGACAAATACATAAAGTGGACCATGCTGCAGTAGGGAAGGGAACAAGATGTGCTAGAGTTCTGTTGATGCCTCGAAAATCGCTGCAACAACATTCGGGAAACCACCTGGTCCAGACCTTATTACAACTCCTTTTCCGTTTGGGATAGTGGCTCCGACTGGGGGTAATGGGACCAGTTTCCCAGAAATAGATAAAATGGGATGAGTGAATGTTTTATAAGTAACACTAGTGATAGGCGAAAGACTGATACTATTGACAAAATATAAATAAATGAAACTTATCCCGGGAATCTATTGAGCTCTAAAGCGTAGCTTTTGATGCTCTATATCTCAAAGATAAACATATAGATGACTGTATCCTTAAGGCATAGATATCAAATTATTTTGGATTGCTGTGCTTAAATAGTTAAGCGCAACGATTTAAAGCGATATTACTACACTTTACACATTTATATCATCAACATATGCATGATTAAAAGTAAAGGCATATCATATAAACACCCAATAGTGGAATGAACAAGATTTGTTGTTATAGCGCATGCATACAATCAACGATAGCAAGATAATTACATAACAATTCACATACACAGAATGACTTCAGTCAAAGATAGAAGTACCATTTGAGTTGTAGGCCAATCCCAGATATCAATCGCTATGTGTGGCTTTTCCCTTAACGCATAAACATTCCTCAATCAATGACAATAGTGCACAATTGTATCAAGAAATTTCCCCATTAAAGTAAAAGCGACTGGTCGAGTTTCATAAAAGAATAAAGGCTGAAGCACAATAGTGCAAACTTCAGTCTGTTAAGTCTATTACAAAATTTTACGACCCTTTATAAAAACATGAAAGGGTCTATAAATACTATGCTAATCTAAATATCTATAAAACAGAAATGCTAACTAAGCTGATATCAATAACGTTCTTGTTGCTATTTCTGCTGGCGATCTGAGGGAGCTGCGAGGAATGATTCATTCTGTCGGTTGCCTTTCCTTTGGAACTAAGTGATTGATGGCAAGCATGGCTCAATTTCAGGAGGTTTGTTGAGCCGCGAACTGAGCTGGCGCACCGTAGTGTGCGTCTTGGATGTCGGGGATTCATACAATTGAGGCATCGGTTTAAGCATTTGAGGGCGGCTCTTTGTTCATGAGGCTTGATTTAGGGAATGCCATATGTTTCTATGCTTAACTGTTAACCGGCGATTAACCTTCCTCTGCTTTCTAACTCTGGATAACACGTTTTGCTCCAATTGTATTCCCTGTAGTAACCTTTCCTGGTGTACACTGTGGAAACGATTTGTTTTGCTATTGTAGAAGTGTATCGTTAACTAGATCAATCAAATTGTTAAATCAATCTTACACCTTTAAAGCTGCCTTTCTGCCTTTAAACACCTGTGTGTGCCACTCCGTGATAGTATTCTTTATTGAACCTCAGATTCTGGCCAAATTGGAGGCTTTTCCCGACTTCGAATCTTGCCATTCGAGGTATGCTGTAATAGCTTCATCGGCTTGATTCAAGTCATCCCTTGCCTTTTCTACCTGCTCATTTACAACTGTAGTTAATTCGCAGAGTGGTTCCGCTTGAGAGAGGTATTGAGCCAAGAGTTTAACTTGCGCTATAAGCGCATTGTTGATTAACATTGCCTCTTTTCTGAATTCCATTATCTACGAATCTCCTTTGATATTCTCTAGTTGCGCTGTAATTTGAGCGATATGCTCATCCTTGGTTTTTAACAATTGCTCATTCGCCGCTTTTAATTGCTCCAAAGCCTCCGTCAACTCATTTTGTTTCTGGATCACTGTCTGATTAATCTTATGTTTCTCTTCCTCCCATTGCTGAGCCAATTGGCTATTTATTTGTTGTTGCTCCACTAACTGTTCGCCTGCACGCGCTGTCTTCTGTTGTTGTTCTGCTAATTGTTCCTCAGCTTGTATTACCCTCTGTTTTATATCCGCTAATTCTATTTGCAACGTGGATATTTCCTGGTCTTTAGTCTTTAATAGCAGACTTACCTCTGATGCCTTGTCGATAGTTGCAGCTGAATAAGCTCCAGCATACTGTGACAATTTAGTTAGATCATCGGAGGGATCCAGTTTCTCCTTCCACACTACATTGCCCATGACCGTTTGTTCTGGAAAGATGGAAGGTTGATCCAAGCCTCGGCTCTTTTGATCGCTTTACCACGGCTCTGTGCCTTGGCGCATGCAGAAGACATTCTTCAATGAGGAATATCTTCTACTTGTGAGTGATTGGTCGCTAGGACCTTTCGGAATTATTTCCACATTCCTTAGTTTTTAGGTGGGCGCTGGTTCCGCTCAAAGCCTGAGATGAGGTATCATCCTGTACACTGCTGCTTTTAGGAGTATCGGTATTCTGTGAGTCTTTTCCTCCACTGATAATGGTGCTGAACTGTTGCCATTCCTTTTGCAGTTCAGGGTCTGTGACGGCACCCTTGTTAGTATCGGTGGTGGTTTGTTTAGACTGAGACTCCTTTAGCAATTGTTCTTGTTTTTCTTTCTCTTGCTGCTCCTGTTCCTTCTGCCGCATCTCTGCCTGCTCTCTTTGCTAGTTGTCCTCATGCTCTTTGCGTTGTCTATCTTCCTCTTCTTTCTTTGAGCGCTCTTCCTGCTCTTTCCTTGAGCGCTCCTCCTGCTCTTTCCTTAAGCGCTCTTGTTGTTCTTTCCTTAAGCACGCTTGTTGTTCTTTCTTCAGCTTCTCCTCTCGATCTTTCTTTTGCTGTTCCTCTTGCTCATTATTATTGGCCTTCGTTGTATCAGGAGGTTCCTTTGTCTGTTGTTGGCCAGGCTCGCTTGATGATGCTGCTTTGGTTGGGATTAATAAATCTAGAGGCAGAGTTTGCAACCTCTGCTCCCTGAGTTTATTAAACTCAATTAACCCTTCATCGTTGTATCACATCTTGGCGAGTTCTTTGGCTTGAAATATCGATTCGGCTGAGGAGAAAACATCATCAAACATATCTTCTTTATGATCAAATGTTGCTAACTTGGCATGTTCCAAAGCGGCATATGCAGTTCGCTTTGGGTCAAATGCTCTATTCGGAATTGTGGCAAGATTTAGAGCTTGAATCTTCTTGGCCTCTTTTTCCGCATGTTTTAGATCATGCAGGGTGAAGACTCCACATCTGAAGGGAAAAGTAGGCCAGCCCCTTTTCTTCTCCTTTGAGAGTCTGTGTGGTGCTCTCAGCTGTAATTTGGTATGCAATTTTCCCTTGCTAGCAGTTTGTCAGGGACATATAAGGGGAGGACCATGAGGATTGGCTTGGCTGCCAAAGACTCTAACATAAGTAAAATACTCTTCACCAAACCAACTACCCACTACTGGCAAGTCAAAAGAGGCTAGGTAGGAGATCCTTGGAATAGGCTTATCAAAAATTGAATAATAAACAGGAATCATAAAACCATTACAAATCTGATACATGTGGCTTTTATAGGATGACTTCCACATCTTGCGATGGTAAATATGAATGGGCGAGGGGTCCTGTGCGGTCCACCTTCAACCAAGAATAGGGAATTCAGAATTAAAACACAAGGTATCTAGGATATATGCACTATAGTAGAACGGGAGAATTTTCCTCTCAGTGACTCTAGTTTTGTTCCTAAAGTCACTAACAGCTAATGCTAGCTTATCCGAAAGGATAGTAGCCCAATCCATAATCGTGCTGTTCACTGCCGCCTCCATGAGAGGAACCATTTCAATGGTAAAAATGGCAGAGTCGTGCAAACCCCACAGTCTACACATCATTATACCGACGTAGCAATAAGGAGAGCATAAAGAGTCGACTGAGTACTTACCGGAGGATTCATGCTTGTGCTTATTTGGATTTTGCCTCCAGTCCTTGATAGGTTCGGACTCAATCTCGTTTTCGCTTGCGAATTTCTCCAAAAAGGTGCTATTATATATCTTCTCCGGCTTAGGCAAATGATACATTTGCCTCAGATCTTCTGGCTTAAATGACCTAAAAATTCTCCCATCCTTCGTGATGAAAGTTCTGTCTGTGATGGGGATTTCTTCAATTGCCCATTTCACGACATCGGTATATGGGAGAATTTGCTCCCTTGCCACTATCCTATGGAGGAAGGAATCGGCCAAATCCTTGAGAGTGCACTCTGACTTCTTCAATGAATCCGCGGTAGCTTCTTCTACCGTCTGCGTTGGTTTCTCGGCCTCTATCAAGTCATAAGTTCCTTGCCAAGTTGTTCTGGCAAGGCCTGCGCATGTTGTGTCGGATATTAGGCCCTTTTTGCTGTTTACTACTGCTTGTCCTGCAGCTGGTGGATTGGAAACGCCTGCAACTTTCTTCGACTTTTTACCCATCATGCCCGAATTCCTTTGTAAAACTGTATTCTGCACAGAGAGGCGATTTTGGCGTAACACAGAGATAGCAATAAAACTCACAGTTGATAGCAAATGAAAAGATGAACGTTGATATACTTTTCTTTTGTAAAACCGGCGTGGAGACAATCTATAGGCAGATCTTAGGACATGGATCCATTAAGTGACCGTATAGAGCCTGCCACCTTATAAATGCCCATTATACCAATATTTGGTCGAAAGATCTTTTAAAGCATGCAATGGACGTATTGGCGGCCGAGCGGGAGTGATTATGCCTTAAATATCATTAAATCGGGCTTTCCAATCACTTTAACGGCTTTCTATTGAAAATCGTGCCTTATCGCATCGCATCGGGGGGGTATGCATGACTGGCTTTAACAATGCTTTGAGTATCGCCGATTGCCGATTGCGATATCGCATCGGCGAGAGGCATATGTGCAATAGGAATGAAACAAGGGGACCCGCTGATTGCCGATTGCGATATCGCATCGGGGCTTTGATATGGGGCGCTTTAGTGGTGCATAAGGGGATTGCCGATTGCCGAACACTATATCGCATCGGCAGAAAGTCTTTTGGCCATTTGTTGCATCCTTTATGTTATTGCGATATGCGATCTTGCGATCGCTTTATCGCAATAACCGAATATTTGCTTTATTTCCATTTTTTAAATAGATATTGCTTTAAAGGGTTTATTCTTAAAGTGCTCCTTTGATTTATCGGACTTTTATAAAGTAAAAGTTCTGATATCAATTTTATTTACAAAGGGACCCATTTCATATTTTAATGTTTTTATGTACAAAAATAACATGAAATGGGGGGTTGTTTGCAAAGCACAACAGTAGCAAAGGGGTGTTTAAGGATATTTTGAATGCAAAAAGAAGAATGAAAAAATAGAAAGCTTGATTAATAACAAAATGGTTATTCCTAGGTAGTGAGAATTGACTTTGGTGAGATATTTTATCCTATTTTCATGCTAACTTCTATTAGATTTCTTGTCTAGATTTTTATTTTGAAGTAGAACAAATGGACATAATATTCCTACATGGGGATCTCAAAGAAGAAATCTAAATGAAGTAGCCAAAAGGCTTTGCGGTGAAGGGGAATAAAGAGATGGCATGCAGGCTGAAAAAGTCCATATATGGGTTAAAACAATCACTAAAGTTGTGGTATCAAAAATTTGATACTTATATATTGAGAGTTGGCTTCACAAGGAGCAAAGTGGATCGCTATGTATATTTGAAATTAGTGGTTGTTTGTCTTAGTTATTTGGCCTTGTGTGTGGATGATATTGTTGGGAAACATACGGGGAGGGGGAGTGGGTGGAGGAGGGTGAATCCGTATTTTCAAACAATTAAACTTTTCAATTTCATATCTTGTTTTTTGTACGCGACTTTACTGAGGGGAACTCACGTGTGTACGCAACTGTTATTCATACAACTAGCGTATATCCATTAAAACATATTGTTTTAGTTAATTCATCTTCTGTTTATCTTAAGCCAATTCATCAATACTTCATTCAACATTATATAAAAAATAAACATGTGGAGTAAGAACAAAATAAACCATCACACATAAGCAACACACATGAACACCAAGATTTAAGGTGGAAACCCCATGTGGGAAAAAAACCACCTGCGTTGTTGTCTCTGTATTCTTTTTAATATAAAGAAAAACTTCTTACAATATTGTATTGGCACAGACTCATACCAGCACGTAGGCACCCACCTGCAGAAGGCTACAACCTTCACTCGTTCTCCAATACCCACTGGAAGGGAGCTCCAACCCCTTGATCTTGTTTATCGACACCCTTCGGAAGGGAGCTCCAACCCCATGATCTGATTTACCATCTACCACTGGAAAGAACCTTCAAATCCCTCAATGAAGGATCCAACCTTCAACATCTATGTGGACCACGTTTCATAAATTATCATACTGGATCCACCTGCTACAACACATCACAACTTGTACACCATGTTTCATCAAATTTTCAGACTAGACCCACTACCAACATTTAAGTCGAAAACCAATCATCAAAACTGAAACTTATCACTGTAACTCAACCATTGGATAAATCAATCACTGAACCAACAAAACTAACCAATCTTTGAAACCCAATCAATGAATCAACTCAATCAACTGAAACCCAAATCTATTAACCTAAACAACCAGAACAATTAGAACACTATAACCAGAATACCAATCAACATATTGCGCCTCACAGAAACCAGATTCTGTTATGCATACCCTAATCAACCATATATCAAAATATATACGATCCTTTACAATAGCAAACCCCATGAAGCATACCCATGTACAGATCTTAAACCACTGAATCCTAAAAACTGAACCACTGTCACTCCGAACTAAATATTGGATCATACACAGATCCACTTCATCATTCTAAAACAATCACAAAACCTTCACTAAAATTCAATCATAAACAACAAGTATCTTCATCATTCCTCAATCAGTCAATTCATATTTTAAACATTGTTGTTAAGCCCAGATCATCAAGAAAACTTCATTGACAGTCAACAAAAATACAACAAGGCTGATTAAACTGATCAGACATCCTTTCCATCAAAACCCTAGTTTATGTATGCATATAGATAAGGAAATACTCCTGACACCAATATCACAATCGCTTGTATACGTGCCTTACATGCTTATCACGGCTACAAACACCCTCCCAAATTTTGCCTTCACTTCATTTTGGAGGCTTCCTCCTCGCAATCTTAGAAGCTATCTTGTACAACTCAGGTACTTGTGTTTCATTTGATTTTATATTTCGCTTAACAAATTTTGTTCACTTACTTGTTTTGTCGACTAACCACAAGCTGACCCAAAAACTTGGTTCCCATCTGGTCTCTGTGCTGTCTGGGAAAATGTGCAATCCTAAAAGGTAATCTGTCTTGCCCCCAGGAATTGCGTAGAAAAACCCAACAACTGTCTTGCACTAAGAAATTGCATAGAGTAGGAAACCAACCTTGCTTTGGAAAACTGCATAGAGCAAGACAACAACCTTGCTCCCAGAAATTGTGCAGAGCAGGCAACCCACCCTTGCTTTGGAAAAATGCGCAGACCACCCCGACAATTAGTTGAGGATCAAAACTATGTTGACCCAGTAGGCAGCCAACCTTGCTCTAGGAAATTACATAAAACTTGTAAGACAGTCGGAGCCACTTAGCCAAGAAACAACGCAGAAGTTTCCTTTCAGTGGATGTCCGTTGCATGTGCCGGTAGGTTACCCAATTCCCCCCAGAACAACATAATTCTTCCTTGCATGCATGGTAGATTTTCCCGAAAAAGAAAAAGAGCGAGAAATCATCCCTAGATTTTAGGCATCTATTTTTAGCATTGGGAGTTACACGGAAAATTGATTTTAGAAACTTCTTGCCAAGTGTCACTTTTTCCTAGATTTGTGGGATGCACGTTATAAACCCTAAATCTAACAAATCTATTTAATGGATGCTCCATAGCTCATTCTTCACATTCGATCTTGGAGCTCTGGCATTCCCGAGGCATCTAGGAACCTTCGACACAGTTAGCACATCTTTTCTAGGTAAGTTTTGCTTTTCATGTCTTTTGCCACTTTTTCTATCGGTTTTGATCTCTTGGCTTGTGTGAGTGTTGTTTTCCTTGTTTTATTGAACGAAAACTGGCGTTTCAATGTATTTTAAATTGTAGAAGCGTTGCTTCAAGTTTTGCATTTCATTTCCTTAGAGTCACATGCATAACACTGTTTCTGCACTAACAGTCGCCGTTGTGAGGACTCTCTTCATGAGCTGTGTTGTTTTTCTGTTTGAATGATTTATGCACTAGCTTGGATTGCATGCATGTCTATTCACTCAGCACTGCACCATATTTGTACACTCATTTAGTCCTTCTCGTTTTCAGGTTTCCCTCGAGCAGATTTGGGCTGCCTTGGTCCAGGCCTTGCTTCTCCTGGCATGCAATTCGCATTCCCAGAATTCAAGGCTCTGCGTTGCCTCCACCAATTGCATAGAGGCTACTTGACATTGGCTCCCAACTGTGCTCTACAAAATCCTGGGAGACAATGCCCAGTCCTGCGCAATGCGTAGTTCTAGCCAACAACCCAACTAGAATGAACTGCACATTACATAGTTCTAGTCCACAGTCACCCTCTTTGGACTGCGCTGTGCATAGTTCCAGTCAGCATCAAGCCTCCCTGGTAGCTAGGATTGCGCAATGTGTAGTTCCAGCTAACAGTCTTTCAACCTTCTAGAGTCAATGTTACGTAATCTTGGCTAGTAGTCACCTAGTGTGCTACATGATTGATTCCCGAGTTTCTTTATGTTTTTTTGCTAACATTGGCTTGCCGTGAGTGTCTTCTCTGTCTCTAGGTACAACAAGTGTTGAGCATCTTCTCAATAGTACATGTAACATGGCATCCAAGAGAGTTGGATCAAAGGACACAATTGAAAGCAACACTGGAGATGTGGTTGAACAGGTGTCTATGAGCTTGCTCGTTTATGCAGACACACATATGTTCATTGAGAAAGACATCAAGATCACATGAAAAGACATCAAAACTATATTTGCGGGCAATTTTGAGGAAACTATGGAGGACCGTCATGTCTATGTCAACATCCATAAGACAAAATTGTACAAGGTTGCATGCAGGGACCCCACCTTCCAATGCACAGACATGATCCACTGGATTGTCTCACACATTGATCCTGAGATGATGATATTGAGCAGTGTTAGTGGAGTAGGGCCTGCTACCTTCAGGGCAAAATATTATCAATAGATGTATCATTTTCCGCAACCTTTGAATAGGATGGATGAACCATTCTACACTCCGAACAACAACATGAACACAAGAGACATCTTGAAGCATTGGGTAAGGGATCCATCAAAGTTTAGGACAATACCCAACTAGATATACAAGACAAAGACACTCAAGAAGGTTTACCAACCCTTGGTTATCTTCACATGTCGCCTGTATGGCCAAGAGAGTATAAAGACCTTCCTGCAGAGTTTGGTGATTCTATTAGATCATCTGACAAGTGAAGGAAAGCTTTCAACTGGTCTGACATGTTGGATCTTTAGCTGAAAGTGCATGTATCGAATGCGTGGAGTCCGCCCAAGGATCAACAAGCAATATTCTTCATGTCTGCCTACCTGCTTAATGCAATCTATGCCTATCAACAATTTCCTAGCATGGGTTGGGCATGGACACCTTTAGAGAATGTTGTGAACATATATTACAAGTTTCTCTCAGAGTGCAACTATCGAGGATTCATGACTAGACTATCTGACTGTTACACAATATTTTTTCACGCCTCCTACACTTCCCTGTGACATATCCTGAAGTGCTGGAAACATGATCATTATAAAATATACTCATCAATGCATGCAACTCAAATCCCTCCTTTAAGTTTGCTTGGAAAATATCTAGAGCTTTCCTTGAAGAAATAGCTCATGAAACCCTAAAATGAGAATCATCACACTTATGAGGCTCAAAACCATGATGATTGCCTATTGCACCTTGTTAAGCCAGCGATGACATCACTGTATTCTCTCTCATACTCATGATGGTCTCAAAAAGGAAGTTTTCCCAAAGAGGATGAGAAACTTTGTGATCTAGAAGCTTCAAGAGTGGCGAGTTGGAGGTGGTTTCGCATAGATGAGGTCTAATCCTCCTAATTTGACCTTTTGGTCTCATCCCTATGAGATACCTCCTCAATATGTGGGCCTAATCCAACCTTTGGAGGAGGTCTAACTCCCTCTCCCAGCCTATAAATTCTCCCACTACCATTCCCAAATGGTTGATCTATGTCGATTTGCACCCCTATGCTGAGCTTGTACCTAGAAGTTATTCATTAGACTTGGAGAAGGAGTATTGGAGAGTTTCTTTGATTGGACTTGGATTACCACTCAAGGAGAGCCTTTCAACATCAAGGCTATGGTTGTAAGCTTCCCCTTTCTTCTTTAAATAATAATACAACTGTTGGTTCATCTTCCCAATATATATGTTCATGTATGTATTTGCTTGGCATTCCTTGATCAGCTAAAGACATTATTATTGGATTTTGTATTGGTTTTGGCATGATTTCTTGTCTCTTGGTTGTTTGTGAAGGTACATAAGCGTTGGACGAAGTAGGAACAAGACCTTCACACAAGAAGTTTGAGGATTTCAACAAAGGAACTCGGATTAGCATCAGAACAAGGTAGGCCTTCTCTCTTGTTCTATTTTTCAATCATAATCTAGGAAGATGTCTAGTTCATTGTCCTCTCAAGTTGCTAGACCTACTCATTGGGCTAGAGGGATCGTATCTATCCATAAGAGGATTAACCTTGTCAAAAAAATGGCGACTCCGCTAGGGAGCCTATGATATTTCCATCCTCTCCTTCACCTTGTTTTTCGATGAGTTTGGTCAACCATTGACTTTTAAACTTAATTGCTTGCTTGCAATTAGTGTCATTGTGTGGTAGATCTTTGAAGATTATTAACTTGAGCTGTTTTTGAAGATTTTAGACTTCTTTGTCCTTTTCCTCACCCATCGCGGATATGATCCTAACAGTCGCGATGATATCATGTGTTTTCTAGTCACAGTCGCGATGATCACTACTTTAATTCTGACAGGTGCGATGATTGCAGAAAACTTAGAAATTTAGGGTTTTCTCTTTGATTTTAAATTTAGTTTGTCTTCTCCTTGAGATTTACCAGGGTGTTTGTTAATTAACTCTCTCATTGTCGGCTTGCAATTTATTTTTGACTTGGCTTGAGTGTTCTTTAAGTTTGATTAGCATTTTAGGGTTCTAGGTCTTCTAGGTCAACCTTAGTACACTCGTCGGTCTCTTGATCAAAGATTAATTGCCCGCGTTAAAAAGTATTTGTGTGTTCATACCTGCTTGCATATTACTTTTGGTTCTTGTGCCTTAAGTTGTTTTCATTAGAATTTCTTAGGCTTCATTTGACAAGCGATAGATTACAAATTGATTGTCTCTTTGGAATCAAAAGAAAGTGTTTGCTTTGAAGTTGTTTGTGTTTCGAACTAAAAGTAAAAGTGTAATTCTTTTCCTAGTTTTCAGAACATTTTTCATTGCATCCGAATCATTGATGTGAAAGTGATTTTCATACTTCTTGGTTTGCTTGCATTCTCTTTCCCTTTTCACTAGATTACGTTTGTTGCATTTTGAAAAGAGAAGAAAAAAATCATCATTATATCTTAGAGATTTTGCTTTAAGATTTGTTATGGAATTGCTTTTTCTTATCATATGAAAGATTAGATTTCATGTTTTTTTCATTTGAAGATGGTTATAGATGAATATTGCATTTGGTTTGATGCATGATTTGAGTGATTTTCTTCCCTACATAGCTAGCCTTCATCGAATTGAAAGATTTCATTTCATCATCTAGTTTTCATTTTAGGAAGAAGAAACATCGTTAAAGCCTTGAAATTGAGACATATTTACAAGATCAACTTTAAAATATATCAATTAACCTAAGGATCATTTGAAACATTAACGATCATATTTAGTTGTCTAGGTTACAGACGTGTTTCGATGTCTTTAAAACTTAGCAGCTGTAGTTCGCTTTGGCATTAGATAGCGCTAGCACGGACTTGTGCTCCCCGTACCATCACGTATATAAAGGGAGACCCTTCTAGGTTGCAATCCTTTATCCATAGGAAGCCGAGTCTACCACCTTGTAAACGTGATACACCAAACACAACATTTAGGGAGATTGCCTGCACATATGTCAAGTCCTTGGTCAATTTATTGGCTGACATGTATATTGCAGTTCATGGTTACTTGGTACTCCTTTTACCTAGTTTCACATGAGCAGTCATTTGATCTTTTCTGACTCTTTAAATTTCAAAAGATCATTGAGAAACTTGTCCTTTCATGCTTGCAAAACTATTGAAAGTGACCAGAGTCACCTTTTCTCCCTTTTCTCAACTCTTAAAATATGAAAAGGCAATGTTTTTGTTTCTAAAATATAACTGCCCACGGTAAACATGTCACCCAAAGCAGTTGCTTCTTAGACCAAATTGAGTAATTCCCTGTTATTTTCAAGATTTGTTAAAGCTTTAATCAAATTGTTCCCTTTCCTTTTTGCTATTGAGGGGAAGCCATCATGACTGAACCATTGAGTCCATCTCATAGTTCCCCTTCATTGTCTGATATTGAAGGGTCCTCCCAAGGAGTTCATCCAGAACTTCCTTAGTCACTTGAGGATCAAGGTGTTGAACTTGGAATTGTTTTGAGTATCCAACCTTTGTCTTCTCGCTTGCCTCCATCAGATTCCTAGTCACCGCAAGAATTTGATCCAGATTCCTCTGATAATCCCATTTAGACACCTGAGAGTCTGCAGAATCCAGAAAGTCAACAAAGAATAGTTGTTTATCCACTGAACCCATTGTTCAATCCTATTGTGATATCTCCACAACATCCGTACAGTCCATATGATAAGCCTGCTATCCCATTTGGCTCGTCGCCAGTTGTTTCCATCTATGGAGCCAGAAGGTGAGATCCCAGTCTCCTCTCTGGGTCATTTTCCGCTACCCACACTCCTCACGTAGATGATGAGTAGGGATATGAGTTCCCTCCAGAAGGTTTCCCTTTTATGGGAACAGTTCCATATCTCTCTTATCCCGAGTTAAGTGAGCCCATATTTCCGCATGGTTATACCTCTCTAGCTTAGTTGGTTTTGGGCACTCCTAGTGCCTCGTTGTTGTATCAAAACCCCATCTGGTCTTCCTACGCTGTGCCTACATCAGGTCCGTTCATTCAGAACACGACCTCTCGACTGATTGTTTATGCTACAGTCACTTCAGTTCCAGTTGAACCTACCATTCCAGCTCAACTTGTCTCATCGTTTCAACCAACTCTTCTGGTTCAACCAATAGTATCAGGTCAAGTCTCGGTAAGTTATTCTGTCCCTCTAAAATGTGGACAGACTGTGCCACCTCTTGGGGGCCAAGATCCGAATATATCTATGATGTATGGTGGAACTAGTGTGAGTGGATTACAAACTCACATGGTTGGAATGAATCAACCCTTTTATGATGCTATTCCTAACCCCGTTGGTCCATCTGGGTCAGGTAACGTCCAATACTTGTAGCCATATATGGCTCAGGTCTCATTCCAACTGGCTTATGTCCCATACAGTTCACAAGCTATGGTAAATCCACCTTACATTCCTCAAGCCAGGCCTTATGTTTAGCCTGGTCAATCTAATGTGCATGGTGGATATGGCCAGATCCAATTCGGGAACTACAAATACCCTCAGGGTATCACCCCAGGCACTGTCTAGATACCCCTGTATCAATAGGGACAACCTTTGTAGTAGCATGGGCAACCTTCGCAGAAGTAAGGGCATTATTTGTAGCAGCAAGGGAAATTATTGCAGCTGCAAGGACAATTGCTACAACCACAAGGGCAACCTTTGCAACAACCACAACAAACTTTGCAGCGACAGACACAGTTTTTCCAACATTCTTCCCAAACTTTGTCCTTGCAAGGCCAACCTCTGCAGCTGCAGGGCCAACCTTTACAGAAGCAAAGCTAGGTTTTGCAGCAACATGGTCAGCTTTGGCAGTATCAAGCCTTATATGCATATCAACAAGGTCAACCTTTGCAGGGTCAAGGTCAACCCTGCATCAGCAGGTTCAAAATCCTTACGTCTAGGGTCAGCAGGTTCAACAGCCTTATAACCTGTATGCTGCGTAAAATGCTCACCAATGGCCTTTGGAAGGGGTAGTATCAAACCTACCCAAGACCGAATCCTCCTTATGGGCAAGGAAAACCTTAGTGGGGACAAAATCAGTTTCCATATGGACAAAATCTGCCACTATGGGGGAAAAATCCTTACCAACAAGGATGGACTCCGTAGTTGGGTCTCCTCGAAGGCCCT
Organism: Pinus taeda; assembly: GCA_000404065.3. Classification (NCBI taxonomy): domain Eukaryota; kingdom Viridiplantae; phylum Streptophyta; class Pinopsida; order Pinales; family Pinaceae; genus Pinus; species Pinus taeda. The sequence continues at coordinate 175,399 of APFE030646029.1, forward strand.
ATATGCCATTTAACATTCAATTGCCTTTCTTGGCTACATTGGAGCTGCCCGATGTTTCCAAGCTCATGAATGATCCCATTCTTCATTCGCCATACTGGCCTCTAGTTCCATCGAAAATACCAAGCGATTGCCCCAAGTTTGAGGGAAAAGCGAAGGAGGATCCACAAGCTCATGTGATGACATATCACCTCTAGTGCTCCTCCAATTTGTACGTCGATGATTCTATCCATCTTTGACTTTTTCAAAGGACTCTCATAGGTGCTACCGCTAAGTGGTACATCGAATTTCCTCGAGGTACCTATGGTGACTTCAACTCTCTAGCTATGGCTTTTCTCACTCATTTTTAGTTTCCAGTTCGCTATGAAACTGACACCCATTTTCTTACGTCACTAAAGCAAGACACCGCGGCCCACATCTATGATCATATCCATGAATGGAGACGTTAGCGTCACCTCATCAAGTTTGAGATTGCTGATGAGTTGTTGACATAGTGGTTCACAAAATCGTTCGTCAACAAAATTGCTAAGGACATAGCCATGGGTGGATATGTTACTAAAGAGTAGGCTATTTCCCGTGATAAGTATTTAGACCTAGTATATTCACAATCTGTAACATTGTATGAGATGTTACCTGATGCTCCGAGACCATCATCGGATCTGACAACATCGAAGTCTTCGGATACACCACCCGTTGACAGTGTGATTGGTTTCATGTCTCAGAATCCTTCAAAAGCTTCTTTGAAGAAAAAATAGGTCTCTAACATTGGTTCCAATAATCCCTCTATGAATTCCTCCAATCCTGGTAAAACCTCTGAGGTTCATGCTATCCAGTCTACCACAATAGATAAATCCTCTAAAGGTAAAAATAAAGGAAAAGGTAAAGCCAAAGTCGATGCCCCAAAATAGGACCCTCCTAAATCTTCTGTTGATGACGTTTCTCGATGAAAGCTGAAATATCCTTGCCCCATCTGTGAGGACGACCATTACACTAAAGATTGTCCCCTACGATCTGAAGTTAGTCGCCTGTTGAAAGGGACTCCGACTATCTTAAAAGAACCCTTTCCATCACAACAGACCCAATTGGTAAACCAACCTCAGTCTTCTGCTACCTTAGGTTCCCAAGTGTTCATGATGCAAGGTTGGTCACCTATCTCGATCACTACTCGAACCAAGGACTATCAAGCTACATCTACACAGAGCACAGAGAAAGAAGTCCATGATGTTCCTTCTACTTCTACTCTGTCTTCTTCTGGTCCGCTCCATATCGAGCACCCTAATAGTGAGTCTATCATCTAACCACCCCCTAAAGGTGTTCTTCAGAAGTCATCTTTCAATCCAAATGCCAGAGCTGTGCAACATTATAATATTGTTGAGGATTTAGCTCAGGTGCCTTCGATGATGTCTACCTTGGAGGTTCTTCAATCTTGTCCAACGCAGCAGAAGTCACTGTTGTCCACTATAGGTGATATCGATCCTTTTGATTCGAGTCTAATTAATTTTGATCTAGAGAATCATGTACCTCATCTTCCTCATCAGATCACATTTTTGATCCAGGCCCTTATCAAAGGAAATACGATTCATCGCACGGTTATTGATGAAGGTGCCTCGACCTACATCATGTCAATTTCGTGTTGGAAAGCCATTAGTTCTCCTCCTCTTAACCAATCTTTGAACACCTTGGAAGCCTTTGATGGAAGAGGTTCATGACCATACGGTATTCTCACGAACTTACCGATTACATTAGAAGGCAAAACTGTTGAATCAGAAGTAGAAGTTGTAGATGCCAATCTCAACTGCAACCTTCTTCTCGGGCGAAGCTAGACTCACACCATGTTTTGTGTGGTGTCTTATTTATTCCTTGTACTTCGTTTTCTTCATGAAGGAAAAATAGACACGGTTGATAAACTATCTTTCTTTTCTTTTGGTTCATCTAATGATAATGTTCCTTACGTGGGAAACACTGATATTCCTTACGAGAGCATTAGTGCAGGTCTCTTCAAAGCCTCTGCTTTGATGGGTACTTTTACCCTTCCACCTCCACATGTTCATTCAGTCAATATGATCTTGGATTCCATGGATCCTTGGGTTATCCTTTCTGATGATCAAATTGACTCATTTGACAATGCTATGCCTTTAAGTCCATTGGAGATAAATTATCAAGAAATTGTTTTAGCTTTGATGGCCACTTTAGAAAGTCACAGCGTCTTCAGTATGAACCTGGACACTTATGTGCCATCCCCTTGGCTTGGTTCTTGGGATTCTTTGGATCCCTTGAAAAAGACATTCCCCACTAATGAGGGTATCGTGGAAGTCATGTCTCTGGAGGAAGTTCCATGGAACGTTCTACATCATCATTCTTCCTTTCTCCCTCGCCTTGATGAGATGCCTTCTTGTCCTGAAGCGTCTGTTTCTCATCCTTTTACGCCTCTGTTTCAAAAACCTATTCGGGTACATGAAATTTTGTTAGAGGGTAATATGGGAAACATCATTGCTATGATGCCTATTGAAATTTCCATTCAATCAGGAATTATCGAGAACATCCATATAGGGGTTTCTTGTTCTCCAGATGAGATCAAGATCTATACTCAGCTTTTTAAAGAATTTCGAGACGTTTTCTCTTGGTCATACAAGGAGATGCCCGATATTGATCTAGCCATTGTGGCACATGAGATCCCAACATATCCTAGTGCTAAGCCTGTTCGACAATGGATTCACCCTGTGCACCCTTGCAAGGTTGCTACTATCAAAGAAGAAGTAGAAAAGCTTTTGAAAGCAGGTTTCGTTTATCATATTGCATTAGTAGATTAGGTATCTAATATCGTCCCTGTTGCCAAAAAGCAAGGCATGATACGTGTTTGTGCTGATTACCATGATGTCAATCGAGCATGTCCTAAAGATAATTATCATACTCCCTTTATCGACCAGATCATCAACGAATGCGCAGGGAGTGAGATTTTTCTTTCATGGATCGATTTTTTGGATATAACCAGATTAATCTTTCACTCGCTGATCATCATAAAACAAATTTTATCTATCCTTGGAGTACCTTCTCTTACACAAAGATTCCTTTTGGTCTAAAGAATGCTAGTGCCACTTTTCAACGAGCAATGTCCTATGCATTCCATGACATTCGACATATTGTTCAGCCATACCTCGACGACTTGCCTGTTCATTCGGCTAAATGTTGTGACCATCTAGATCAATTGAGTGCTATCTTTTTACGATGTCGGCATTATAATATCTGTCTCAATCCACCCAAGTGTGTGTTTTGTATCGATTCCGACCAGATATTAGGTTTTGTTGTGTCTAGTGAAGGGATTAGAATTGATCCTTTGAAAGTTGAGGCCATAGTCAATCTACCCCCTCCAACATTGTTGTTGCAATTACAGAGTTTGTAGGGAAAATCTAATTTCCTTCATCTATTTGTCCCTATTACGCTGAACTAGCCAAAGGTTATACTCCCTTACTTAATAAGGGGATCCCTTTTATTTGGGACAAATTTTCTCAAGAACCCTTTGATGCTTTAAAGAAAGCCTTGGTTTGTGATCCTTTACTTCATCCCCCCAATTACCGCTGCGATTATTTCTTGCATTTGGATGCAACTGATAACACCATTGATATGGTGTTAGTTCAGGACGACGATGATGGAAACGAGCACGTGGTTTATTATTTGAGTCAGAATCTTCTTGATACTAAGTTTCTCTATGCTCATTTCAAGAAGCTTGCTTTGGCAGCGGTTCATGCCGTCCAAATATTTTGACACTATATCCTTTTACAGAAAACCACCGTAATTTCTGATTGTAAGCCCATGATGTATATACTAACTCGTTAGTTATTGTGGGGTAAATACTCCAAATGTATTGTCATCCTACAGGAGTTTGATTTGGAACTCACTGCAGCCAAATCAAAGAAATCACTCGTCTTTGTTGAGTTAATTTTTTCTCTTTTGTTTGCAAGCACCCCAACCGATTTTACTGAGTAGATACTTGATGAAACACTATTTCTAATCAACACTCTTGACCCCTGCTTTGGAGAAATTATTGTTTATATCCAAACCTAGATATTCTAATCTGAGTTGTCCTGGTTAGACGGACGTTGGATCCAGCATTAGTTCCAACCCTATCGGATCCTCGGTGATACTTTGTATCGGGTCGGTGTGGACTTTGTCCTTCGCAGATATCTCACCCTCGAAGTAATTGAGTGGGTCCTAAATGATTGCCACTCTGGTGCCTATGGTGGTCATATGTTTGGATATGCCACTTCTCAAAAGATCCTTCGTGTCGATTATTTCTAGCCTTCTATCTTAAAAGAGTGCATTCTAACTGTTCAAAAATGCCATGAATGCCAGATTTTCAACCACGAACAGCGCTCCCCACCTGCACCCCTACACCCAGTAATTACCTTTGGACCATTTTCCAAATGTGGCATTGGTTTCATGACATGTAACCCTCGCTCGGCGGGGGGGCATGGTTATATCATTGTCGCGTCGACTATTTTATGAAATGGGTCGAGGCGATGCCTACACACAATGTTGATGGTATTTCTACCACGCAGTTCCTTTTTAACCACGTTATAGCATATTTCAGTGTCCCTCAAGCTATCGTGACTAATCATGGATCACATTTTCATTAGCACATGATGGTAGAGTTAACTGCTCAGTTGGGCCTTTGCCATGATAGCTCGACTCCATATTATCCATATGCCAATGGCCAAGTTGAAGCAGTCAATAAGGTTTTGATTACTATGCTTCAACATACCATTGGGAAGCATAGAAAAGATTGGCATTTAATGCTTTTCTCAACTCTTTGGGCTTACTAAACCTCTGCTAAGACGACCGTTGGATTCACTCCGTTCCAGCTGGTGTATGGTTTAGAAGCAACTCTTCGCTATTGTGACTAATCATGGATCACATTTTCATTAGCACATGATGGTAGAGTTAACTGCTCAGTTGGGCCTTTGCCATGATAGCTCAACTCCATATTATCCATATGCCAATGGCCAAGTTGAAGAAGTCAATAAGGTTTTGATTACTATGCTTCAATATACTGTTGGGAAGCACATAAAAGATTGGCATTTAATGCTTTTCTCATCTCTTTGGGCTTACTGAACCTCTGCTAAGACGACCGTTGGATTCACTCCGTTCCAGCTGGTGTATGGTTTGGAGGCAACTCTTCCAATCAAATGCGAAATCCCTTCTCTTAAGCTAGCTATTGAATTCCTTCTGAATACCTCACCTGAAGAGGAGCGACTACTATATCTTGAGAGACTCGACGAGACTCATCGCATCTCTGTGATGACCATTGAAGCTCAAAAGAAACACATCAAAGCTCATTTTGACCAAACCGTTTCTCCTCACACTTTCACTAAAGGCGACTTAGTGCTTCTTTACGATCAAGTCAACGATAAGTTGGGGGCAGGCAAGTTCAAACCTATGTGGCATGGGCCCTACATTTTCAAGTGTGTCTTACAAAAAGGTGCCTATGAGCTATGTGATTATGACGGGAATGCATTGTCATAGCCTTGTAATGGGTTGTATCTCAAAAAGTATCATGTGTATAATTCATCTGATAAATTTTGTACATTATTGTGTTAATTAATTAGTGTGCGTTTTGATTTTTGGTGTGTTTTTTCTTTGCAGGCATATGTTTTTCTGCTTACCATGTGTTCCACTCCATTTGCAGATGTCATCAGGTCATTAAATTGGTTTTGTTGATGGTGCTTGTCGTAGCACACATAACCACTCTTCCACAACATGGGTACTCTATGACCTTAATGATGAGCTGATTAACTTACAAGGTATATGCCTTGGTCGAACAACCAATATATCGTTGAGTATAGTGTAGTTATTAAAATTTTGTAAGAAGTAGTTGCTCTTGGCATTAAAGATTTAGTTGTTAAGTTGGATTCCCAGCTTGTTGTGTTACAATTAAGCAATTGTTATTCAGTTGCATATGTATCTACGTGTGAGATTGCTGGAAATAAATTTTGATTACATTATATATCAACATATTCCACGTAATTTAATACATTAACTAATGCATTAGCAAATTTTGTGATAGACATTTACGTCATTTGTAAAACTGAATCATGTATGAACACATAAGTATAAATAAAACATGAATATATATATATATATATATATATATATATATATATATATATATCACATCTGCCAAAATATCAAAAAATAGAGTGCTATGAGACACTTGGCTTTCAAAGCCTACAAAATGTGCAAAAGACTAGAAGGACTATCAAACTGTGCGGTGCTCATGGTAGCACATGACTTCTCTGATCATTTGGCCTAACAACTGACGTAGTCTTGTAGAGACTCCCACTATATGTCTCTTCCAACACAATGGAACATCATCGATGGTGGCATAATTTGGAACCCCTTGGGTGATTACCTCCATGTCGTGTTCCATCTCGGCTAAGGGGTCAACCCCTTATTCGTATTCTGCAACCACTATCGGATGGGCAACTTGCTGTGCTATTGGTGACATGCTTTTGTGGTCTCTATGTTCCCATATCTACGCATTTATCATAAGTTGAGTCTTACATTACATTCTCATAAAAATCATAAAAACTTGAAAAAATTCAAAAAACAAGTTTTTACCTATGTTGGTCCACTGTTCACCTAGTGGCAGAGGTAGATCTGGATCCCCTCTAAAATATGGGTTGGCATATGCATAGTCATCTACCATTAGCATATGGCGTTAAAGCCAAGCGAAGAACTATGGTGGATAGTGCATGTGTTGGCCCGTGCCTCCTTGAGGCATGAGTTAGCTCCATCTCACGAGCCTCAGATCTCGGGGGCAGGATGTGGTACTTCTTCCCATTGATACCAGAAGAGCGGTATTCACTCCAAGAAGGTCACTAGTATGGAACCAAACCCAAACTGCTTATGGTGTCCATGTTTACCTTTGGTCAGTTGGCGCTTCATGTTCACCAAAAGACCTCCACATCAGTTGAAGATGGTGGGAGTCAAACAAGCAATGGAATAAAAAACTGAGACTTGGAAGCCTCCTGAAGAGCTTGTGTGTTGGATACACACGCCATGGTGAACAATATTGTTCCCAGAATGAGGTTATTGGTGATTGTTGCAATCTACACCTTACCTCCGTTAGTTATCTCGGTTCCAGGACAATATCAATGGACTAGACTTCTGGTGCTCTCACCTCCTTAGCGAGATCTAAAGAGTTGAATGGGTTCTCCTCGATGGGATAATCCCATGATGAAGTAAATGTCCATTTCCTCCAGTTCCAGTTCCTACCCTTTGATGATGAAGATCTCCTGATCTACATCCCAGAGGCTGATCAGATAAGGTAGCAGTTTCAGCTGTGCCCTCAACTTTGTGGTATGAAAGAATTTTAGCAAGCCACAATCCCTTAAAGAATTTATGCATGTTAGATCTTGAGATGCTTGGTGATCCTTGGCCTCATGGCCTATTTATTTCCACTCTATCACCATCTTTCTCCTGCAAACAAAATTTAAACCCTTTTTAGTGCCTTTTCCATGGATAAAAATCACCATTTTATGCTTTAATATGAGTTTTTAATCTGTAAAAGTCGCTCTTAGTGCCATCACGCTTGTTTTTCATTACAGTGCGATGGCTTCGCGTGAGCCTTTGAGGCTCAAGTGCAACCAACAGGGGTCTGATGAACATACCCGTGATAGTTGCCAACGACCTAAATTTTAAAAATCCTCCATTTTAGCTTAACATCCACTGTTAAAATTGCATAAAAAAGTAATGAAATACAAGAGCAGGGATGAGGCTCTTACCTGTCACAGACGGATCATGAAATGGTCCCCTGGTTCTCCCATAAAAACCATTGGAAAACCAAGGAAATTAGGGCATAAAAACACTTTCAGAGCTCAGTTTGGTAAAATGGTAAAAATTGAAATTACTTTTGCCTATTTATAAGTTTTGAAAGTCATTTTGTCAAATATTTTTGTAATATTTTATCCATATCAGTGATGGGTGCGTTTCTTGTTCAGTTAGAAGTGCCTTCAACGTGAACAATGATCATTATTGACTGATTCTAGGATTTTTATTTTATCTCTTTTTCGGACTCCTTAAATAAACGAAAAAGGAACCCCCCTGGAGTCATATTACAACTCTTTTCTGACTCTCGAAAATTGAAAATATTGCTGAGTACTTGTCTTGTGATTAAAAACGATTGGGGTACTCGCTAGAAATAGTGGGGGAAAATGAAGATGCGACATCCTTTGTATAGGCAACATGTCTCTATTGAACATGATACTCTTTTGCTGTCGTGTTGGGTTTGGGATATCCTCCATTAGTCACTTGTCCTCCCAAGTTTGGGTATCCATCTTGCCTCTCATTTGACTATTCCACACTGTCATCATGACCTTTAGTCCCATGTTGAGTCAAATGCTTCCACACTCCGGAGTCGTGTCGCCAATATGTTCAAGAGAAGTCCAATCTGCAGTTATTTACCTATACATTGCTTGAGTCATTGCTATAGTCCTGAATATCTTTCCACTTTATTCCTTGTTTCGTGTCGATAATGGGGGATTCATCATTGCCCTCCTTCAATGGGTCACTTCCTGTCGACTTCAGCTCACTATCCAGGAAGATGACTTAGGAACCCCTTTTTAGTACCTTAGAGCTGGCATGCCTTAATGGTCAATTCTTCACATCCGATGACAGGTCTTCATTATTGGCTTTCGGTCTGGTGATTCCAAGAGTTTTCAACCTCAACTTAATTATCACATTCACTGATTGTACTTTCATACCTTGAGATACATTATCATTATGGGTGGTTTCTCTCGTGCTTGTTAAAGGTCCACATCAATGGCTGGTAGTCAGGTGGTTTTCTAGCATGTTCGACTGTGACACGTTCATTCACATGTTAGAATTCATACTTTATTTGGGTTGGGATGGAGCACAAGACCTTGAGTTTTGTCTGATATGACTCAGGTTGCGTGGAGTTATATGTTATTCATGATTGTACACATTTTTCTACTATACGGATGGATATGATCATACTATGGGACTTTACATTTTTGATGATCCTTTTATATCAGATGGTTGTGTCCATGCATTGGGTCTTAGATTACAAATTATCCTTCTGTATTGGATGGTTGTGCACATGCCATGGATCTTTTCGCAAGTCCTTATTATCCGGATGACCACGTCCATATCGTGGATTCATGTTTTGACATCAGATATGTATATGTATATGCATCCTTGATTTGCAGGTCTCATGACAGTGTTTTCCCTTGTCCTTGCAAGAGCTCGTAAAGCATCTTAGCCATCACTCCTCGTTCTACCTTCTTGCTTTAGGGGGCATCTGTTACACAGTGTTTTGTCACGCCTCCTGCACTTTCCTGTGACATACCTTGAAGTGCCCGAAAAATGATCATTATACAATATTCTCATCAATGTATGCAACTCAGAGCCCTCCTTTAACTTTTCCAGGAAAATATCTCGAGCTTTCCCTGAATCATCGCACTTATGAAGCTCAAAACCATGATGATCGCCTGTTGCACCTTGTTAAGCCAATGATGGGATTACTTTGTTCTCTCTCATACTCATGATGGTATCAAAAATGAAGTTTTCCCGAAGAGGATGAGAAGCTTCATGATCTAGAAGCTTCCAGAGTGGCGAGCTGGAGGTGGTTTCGCATAGATGAGGTCGAATCCTCCTAATTTGACCTCTTGGTATCATCCCTATGAGCTACCTCCTTAAGATGTCGGCCTAATCATATCTTTGGAGGAGGTCTAACTCCCTCTCGTGGCCTATAAATTCCTCCTCTTCCGTTCCCAAATGGTTGATCTATGTCCATTTGCACCCCTATGATGAGCTTGTGCCTAGAGGTTATTCATTAGACTTGGAGAAGGAGTGTTGGAGAGTTTCTTGGATTGGACTTGGATTACCACTTAAGGAGAGCCTTTCAACATCAAGGCTATGGTTGTAAGCTTCCCATTTATTCTTTAAATAATAATACAACTGCTGGTTCATCTTCCCATTATATATGTTAATGTATGTATTTGTTTGTCATTCCTTGATCAACTAAATAGATTATTATTGGATTTTCTATTGGTTTTGGCATGCTTTGTTGTATCTTGGTTGTTTTCACAGGTACATAAGCACTGGAAGAAGAAAGAACAATATTTTTACACAAGAAGTTTGAGGATTTCAACAAAGGAAATCAGATTAGCTTCAAAACAAGGTAGGCCTTCTCTCTTGTTCTATTTTTCAATCATAATCTAGGAAGATGTCTAGTTCATTGTCCTCTCAAGATTCTAGACCCACTCATTGGGCTAGAGGGATCGTCTCTGTCAGTAGAGAGGATTAACCTTGTCAACACTGACCACTTCATTTCCCCTATGTACATGATGATCTTTGAACAATATCCACCTCACATGTCCCAAACAACAATAGGGGTGTTGCTGAACATTGTAGATTGGTACATCTCACCCAATGGCACCTTCATCAAGATGTACAACACGGGCAAGGCTCCACATGTGTTGCTGAAGTTTTCTGTGGAAAAGCTGGACATGCACGAGGTTGCCTACCACATCTCAACAGGGTTATCAGCTAGACTACATAAGAAGAAGAAGGCACCATGGCCCATGCTTCCTTTGCAAATTAGGCTGCATGCAACCTCAAGTTTGAAAGAAGTGGATGACGAGGTTGAGGACTTCAAGAAGTTTAATTTCAGCACCAAGAATTTCAATCCGTATGATCTACATGGGTCATGCAGGGATCACTATACGAGGGCGTACTATCTTTGGATCCATGGGGCGTGTCATTGGCCAAAGGAAGACCCTTGGAGATAATGCTATAAGTCCTCTATGCTCAATGAATTGGTTAGCATGGCAGTAGAGTGGCTAGCAACACTCAAGGCAGCAACAACACAAGGAGTAACAACAAAAAAAACAACATCAAGCAGTAAACCTGCATAAGACAAAGTTAAGAGGAAGATTTCTGAAAGCGCAGAGGTGGAGCAAAGCAACAAGTTTAAGGAAGATACATTTGTTGAGAAATTAGATTTGGAGATAGAAGAAAAGAGGCGAAAATATGACAGGAGAGGAGTGAAGAAAATAAGAGATAAGAAAAGGCTGGAAGAGACAAAGAGGAAGTTGCAAGAAGTAGAGTAGAATATCAAAGAAGAACAAGATATGCACATAAGAGAGAAGGAAGTGCAACAGGAAAAGGAGGAAGTACAAGGTGCTTAGACAGTGCAAATTGCATCAATACAGGTTGAATATTCAAATCCACCAGTAGCAGATGATGAACAAGGTGAGCAGATGGGAAACAAGAACTTTCTTAACAGGATGAACCGATAGTAGAACCAAGTGACACATAGATGGTAAAGTCGAAACAAGATGAGGACTAAGCTGCACATGTTACAGGATGAATTGGAAAGAGGTTCTAGATCAATATATCCAAAAGCGATGGAGGCAATATTTCATTTCTAGAAAGACATCATCAAACAATACGTGGACACCATTGCACACATTGACGTGTTGGGTCCCTATAATACTAGTGATTACCCCATTACTATTGTAGTTGTACCCCTTATTAATATTGTTGTGCCCCTATTGTCCCCATATTGTTATTACTGTGCCCCATAGAATCCCTCTATTGTTATTTTTGTGGCTTAGTATTATTATTGTTAGGTCAGTTGGGTTATATTGTGACTCCTTAGACTCCTATATATAGAAAGGAGGTTTTTTCATTTGAATCATCCAAGAATTGGTCATTTATGTAATGTAAAGGAGGTTTCCCCCTCGAAGAGGCTGAATTCTAAGGCGTTGATCTATCTTTTCTATCTTTTCTTGAGCTGGTTTCATAACAACATATTTATCCTGGGATGCTTGTAGTCATAATTATTATCAACAATCATTCAATTCCAAATACATTAATTGATTTAGGTGAAACTATTAATGTGATGTCGATGGATACAATGCAATGTTTAAATTTACATAATTTTCAACCAACACCTACAATTATTGAATTAGTTGATAAATCAAGAATAAAACAAGAATGTGTAATTGAAGATATAATAGTCTCCTTAGGTGCTCGAGAATATCTCGTAGACCTTATATTTCTACAACCCAAATCTAATTTGGGTGGAAATCACCTCATCCTCGAAAGACCATGGCTAGCTATAATTGATTCATTCATCAGTTATAGGACATGAAAATTGGCAATTTCAAAGGGAACTGAAAGTAAGAAAATTAAATTATATCCCCATGTTAAATCACTTAATGAATTATAACAATTATAATGTCATGAAGAAACAAATTAAGATGAATAAATAATCAACATATATTTGCAGGGATGCAATAAAGGAAAGTTTGTTAAATTATTTCATTTATGGTCCTGATATTGCAAAACAATTAAAAATAAGTTAGTATATGGCTACAAATCATCTACTAGAACAAGGTTTTCAAGAAGATTGAATGACAAATTCTTTACAGTGTTTATTTTAGACAAATGTTCCTATAAACTCAATGGTTAATTCAAATAAAAAAACTGTTGAAATTGAACCAGGGAAAACTTAGAATATTACTTCCACATTGGAAGCATCTTAGGAAAACCAATTAATTCAAGTATTAAAGAAACATTCGAAAGAATTTGCTTGGGATTACACATATGTGCAAATAAATCATCCTAGTGCATGCATTTGTTGTATCTACATAGACGAACATGAAAAAACTATACAATAACCTCAATGATGAATGAATCCAGTACTTAAGGAGATAGTGAAAGATGAACTCCAAAATTTATTAAGGTAGATTTTATCTACCCTATCTATGATAGTGAATGGGTTTATCCTTTAGTTTTCATTCCTAAAAATAATTGTAAATGGCGAGACTCTATTGATTATAGATAACTAAATAAAGGCACATGTAAAGATCATTTTTTGTTACCATTGAATGACCAAGTCGTAGATACCCTAATTGGGAAGAAATATTCTTCCTTCTTAGATGGGTTTAGTCATGTCTAAAACCAAATCAAAATAGCTTTATAAGATCATGAAAAAAACAACTTTCACATGTCCTTGTTGCACATAGTGCTGCCATTGATGTTAAAGGGGATGCCTAAGGAAGTAACAATGTCTCAAAGGAATTCGAATGATAGTTTTATCTCTTGCATGCCCTCATCAAGTAAATTCAAAAGGTATCAAGTTGATTGAGTTTTTGTCATAGTTATGATTTCCTAATGAATATATGGATGCTATCATTGGATATTCCTCTTTGATACCTTTCCAATTGTATACCAGACTTGGAAAAACTATTCCTAGATGATAAGTAATGGTTGTTTGAACATTAAAGTCTTAATGAGGACCAAAAACACCAAATTTATTGAAAAACACCAAATTTGTTAAAGATCGACAATATTCTAAGTGGATCTATGGTCATGGGATGAAACCTACAATGTATGTACCATAAACATGCACATTGTTTAACCCATTAAAGCTTGAGAATCCTCCACAAAATTTGGTTGTTAAGATTCTAATATATGATGGATGACATGTCAACATGCTAGCAAGTTAACAAGGGGGGCACCCTTCCATGTTGGCCCAGTCTCATCATGACACATGACAAGGATTCTATTGATCTCTCCATTGAGATCCATGTGGACCCCTCTATCATTGATGACATGGCAAAGATGAATTACATATGGAAAAATGGTAGTAGTGACACGTGAACTTTGATGTTTGGCTTAAGATGATGACATGACATTATAGGATGACATGGTTGTTGAGGATGAAGTGCCACATGACATGGAATTCTATCATAATTCACATGGCATGTGAATATGGCTCTTTTGGTTGATGACCACCTAAAATGAGCCACGTCATAGGCATGATGTCATAGTGATGTCAGAAAGTAGTTGACTAATGACCCTTAGCCCCTAGGTCTTATGGGATGGTCGCATGGGTATAAAAAATAACTAATCCCTATTGGCTTTTGGTTTCATCAAAGGTCACATGGGAGGTCATATGATCACTTAGTTTTCAAGCACAAATGTCAGCTCACCATAGCCTAGGTCCACATATCAAATGTATATATACTCCTCTAAGTTCTCTAATTGAAACAAGCCTTCAAGAACATATAATATTGTAGAGACTAGAGTGAGGGCACAACCTTCAGGGCCATCTAAGGCATGATAGTCTGGAAGGCTACAGGGTCAAAACCCTATGGTTCATGTTTATTTCAGTTATATGAGCATTATTTTGGTATTTCATGGAAAAAAAAGTTTTGGCTCTATGTGCTTTGATATGGAAGCTTTGTTGAGGCAACAAAACTTGTATGGAAGCTCTTTTATTGGTCATAATTTTTTTGGATTTGTGTGCTTTAAAGGGGAAGATTTTTGTGGAAAAAAAACTTGTATGGATGCTCTTTGATTGGTCGTAAATGTTTTGGTTCTATGTGTTATGATGTGGATGCTATGTTGTGGAAAAGAAACTTGCATGGAATATCTCTAATTGGTCATAAATGTTACAACTTTGTGTGCTCTAACGTGGATGCTATTTTCTGGAAATGAGACTTGTATGGAACTTCTCTAACTGGTCATAAATTGTTTGGCTCTATGTTCTCTAACATGGATGATTTATTGTGGTAATAAAAATTGTATGGAAGCTCTCTAATTGTTTGAATTTTTTTTGGCTCTTTGTGCTCTAACTTAGATGCTTTTTTGTGGCAACAAAAATTGTGTGGTCATAATTTTTTTGGCTTTGTATGCTTTGCTATGCAACAAAACTTGTTTGGGAGATCTTTGAATGGTCATGGGAAAAAAATGTTCTAGATATGTGTGGTCTGATGTGGAATATTTGTCGTGGAAACAAACCTTTCGGCTCTATGTGAATTGACATGGATGCTCTACAGCTATTTGGTTGGTCATGACAACAAAATGTTTTGGCTTTGTGGTTTATGGCATGGAAACTTTTTTGTGGGAATGAAACTTGGTTAGTATAGTCAAGTAGCTCTGACATGGAGTAAGGTCCTCAATTTTGAGGTTAACAATATCCTAAGTCCAATCGAGGAACCCAGTAGAATAGTTGTTTCAACGACAACATAGCCCTTGTGAGGTTGAGCGTTAAAAACTCGGTAGAAGGAGGATCTCTTTTTGTATTTTATTTATTCCAGTGACATGCAAAAAAGTGAAAAATTTAACTAAACAATGATGTCCATTTTGTAGCATGATTGCTGAAATCTAGGAATTTTGTAAAAGGCATGCAGGAAGGAGGCGTTATGTCTAACAATTAAGTTTTCTAATTTTTTTATGGGTCAAAATTAGTGAAAATTGATTTTTGAAAGAGGTTTTGGTTGGAATATTTTTCAAATTGATAAAGGGAAGCTACAAACATATGTTGAGTATAGGGAGGTCATGGTTATTGGTTATATAAGCATATGACAGGTTTTTGACATATGAAGAGAAGGAAAAATGAGTTGGAAAATATTTAAGCTTATGGATCCGGTCTAAAATACTATTAGACATTGTCCACACTAGATTGAAGAATGTGGTGGGTGCCTCAATCAGGTTGATGCACACAACAAGTTGAAACTTGCACATTTTTTAGGTTGGTGCGTCAATCAGGCTATAGCTTATTGCAAGTGGGTGCCTTCACATTATTTGAGGTTGGTGCCTCAATTAGGTTGTGTCGTATTGCAAGTGGGTGATTGAAAACTTTGGGGGTTGGTGCCTACAAATCTATGTTAATGAATTAAAGAAGAAGAAGAAAAGAATTTGTTGTTTTCTCTCACAAGGATTTCCACGTAAAAACTTATGTTCTCTTGTGTTGATGTGATGAGGCTTCTTGATGTGTAGTTTAAAATAATTATGATAAACTATTACATGTTTCATTATTTATGAAATGTTTTGAAATGACAAGTTTTTTCATTACATTGGTTCACTACCCCTTCTCAGAGTGATCTTTGGTCTAACAAGTGGTGTTAGAGTCGGTACCTTCAAGAATAGTTAATTGCTAGAAGGTTTATCCTAGGAAATATGGCCACCATCATATCATCAGGAAATCCTCTTCTATTCGATGGATCCAATTATTCTTTCTGCAAGATATGAATGAAAATGTACCTCATATCCTTGGGATATGATGCTTGGGAAACTAGAGAAAAATTATCAATCAAGTTCATGATATTCCTCCTATAGATACAGTTGGTAAGGAACTATGTATGTCCAATGCAATGGCTAAATATATAAATTTGAGTGGTTTTTTAGATATAAAATATGTCAAAGTAACACATTACAAGTCAACCCATGATACATGGAACAAGCTTAAATTTTTTTATGAGGAGGAGAAGAGGGTAAAGGAAGCCAAGCTACTATCTTACAAGTCTCAATTCAAAAGTTTGAAAATGGAAGAAGATGAGGATATTTCTTTATATTTTCTTAGAGTAGACAAGATTCTCAACTCTTAGTGAGGAAATAAAGGATGATGTTGTTGTTCGAAAATAATGAGATCTCTTTTGTCAATATTCAATCCCAAGGTATCATCCCTTGAAGAGATGTCAGATATGGATAAGCTAACCATGGGTATGATTCATGGAACACTCTTATCATATGAACTAAGGATAGATAAAGACAATTCGGGAATCAAGGAAGTGTTGAAGAAAGTGTAACTAGGTCTGGTCTTCATAAAATTTAATTTTGATATTTGTATTTATAAAAGAAAAGAAGTATTATTTTTATTATTTATATCAATGAGTTTCTTTCTCATTGAAACATGTCTAGCACATGTCAAAGTACTATAGGTAAGTCAAAGAGTTAAGAGAAATGTTGAAGACCATTAAGGGCATGTTACACTATGTATATATTTGTATACGAGTCAAAAGAATATCTCCAAGCAAAGTTACAAGTCTCCTCCAAGAAATGAAATCACTAAAAGAAGAAAATCCAAAGTGAAAATAATTCAGCCTCAAGTTTAAAAGTCAGCCTCAAGTTTGCCTAAAGGAGGGACACACCTATATATATAAAGGTTGTCCACTCCTCCAAAGAAGAGAATAATCACCTCTGAAATCAGCGAGAAAGAGGACGAGTTAAGGGTGAGAATAAGTCGAAGTAAGGAGCCTCTAGTGAAGCAAAGGAAGGAGAAAGTATATCGAACCTTAGAGGACTATTCTAAGGCCTACTATAGATACATGTGTGAAGATATAGAGGGTCTCTATGCTTTCATAGCAGCCCTCTAGTATAATCATTCATATTTCATTGTTTAGGCTAGATAAATATGCCTGTAAGGCCTCTCACTCAAGTGAAGAAGAAAGCAGGCATTCACCTAAGGAATCCCATCACATGTGCGAAGAAATAGAGTTGCACTACTATCATATCAGGCCTACAACTATATCAAAGAAAGATCTCAGTTGGGTAAAGAGAGAAGGTACTCCTCATATGTGAAAGATTGCACTAAGGATAAAGGAGGAATACCTCTTATAGAGCTATCATATCTATAACTAATATCAGTTGTCGCAAGAGGAACAATGTGTCGGAAGAAGGAGGTAGAAGTGCCAGAAGAAGGAGGATGAAGTGCCAGAAGAATAAGGATAAATACTTGACTTGTGCTTGGAGGATATTCTTATCAAGGGTCTAGGGTTTGGAATTTATCAATACAAGCTTCAATAAGAGAAAATTAAGAAAGGGTTTCCTCTCTATGAGAGAGAGGTTTTTCCCTAGAAGAGAGCCAACATCTTGTGTTCTTGGCTTTTGTATTTTTGGTAGCAGTTTGATGAAGTAAGAAGAATATACACTAATAATAAGAATAGGATCAAGCTAACAAGAAAAGTAGAAGTGCTTCACAAATTTTTATCATTACTAGAATAATCCTATCATAACTATTTTCCCTAGATTATTCAATAGGAAGCAACATTCCAAGAAACCAAATAAGGAATAAATAATTAGAATCAATATGATTCCAGTCATGAAGCTAATGAATAAGAAGCCAAGTTCGAAAAAAAAACTGAAGAGAGGAAATAGAAAGTTAAAAGGTAAGCTCCCTTTCAAATGCTTTGAATGTGTAAGAATGGGACATTATACTTATAAATGTCCTTGTGCAAAAAAGAATGATAGTGATGACAAAGTAAGATTCAAGTCTAAGAATAAAAAGAAGAAATGAGATACCAAGAAGAAGAACTTATTATCTAAAGAAGAAAGTGATTATGAGAGCAATGAAAGTGTGACTGATGATGAAAGAGGTGAAATATTGTTCGTCGTTGAAACGAAAGAAACTAAAGCATAATAGATAATGAAAGAGAAATTAGAAGTTATTTGAAATAAATAAAAACCGTTATAAAGAGGGTGGTTGAACTATAGTAGCAAATCTACGAAACATATCTAAATGAAGAGCCCATTATCTCTCTCAAGGTTGAGCTAGAAGAAGCCAAAAGGATAAAGTATTTTTTGTCAAAACAACTAAAAAACAAGGAAGAACTTTGTGAAATATTAGAAGAAGAATTTTTTCTTTTGAAAGAATAATTGGAAAAAATAAAACACGACTTATATATTCTCAAAGGTTATGAATCTCTGTATCATATTCTTAGCATTCAAATATCTCCTCTCATCAAAATAAGACTTGGTTACCTAGAATATTGTGATGCATCCAAAGATAAGGATATTTCCAAAACCCCAAATGAATATCATCCTAAGAAGCAACATAAAACATTCATCACATCCAACAAAAACTCATTTGAATATCTTAAGAAAGTAATGAATCAACCCAAGCATGTTCATTTCAACATTTATGTTGATCCTCAGAATGATGCTAGGAATAAACAAGATACCTACTATTCACATAAGAAAGGAATCAAGATGAAAGTGTAGAGGTTCTCATGATAGAAAATATTCATAATGAATCCAAAAGCATAAATGGAGCAAGAATTAGAAATAAAAAAATGGATGAAACTCTTCCAAGGAACAAATTCTGAATATATGTCACATCAAGACCTCCCTATGCCACCAAGTATCAAAATAAGTTTTTTGGTCATTGTTTCTCATACACAAAAAATAGAAATAAAGCACAAGATTTCAGAAACTATGATGTTATCAAGTATAGAGGATATAATCAAGTTCCCAGGCTCCAACATATGGATCAACTTAGAATATCATATGGGTCATTTCTACCAATATTCAAGCCCAATGTAGAACGCTACATATATCATAATGAAGGGAACATAGGACATGACTGTAGGATTACTTTGTTATGGAACAAGGGTGAGTGACTCTCTACCAACTCAAGAATGAACACCATTGGATGAAGAATGAAATAGGAAGAACCAAGGTTAGATCTAATGTATCTAATCTATTGGGGGAGGCTTCTTAAAAAAAAAACATCATTTGAATTGAAACTTGAAGAAGAAAGATTATGTAGGGAGGATGATCGTTTGCAGGGAAGTAATTATTAGTATGATGGAAATAACATGATAACATGAGAAAGAGATGAACATTGATAGGGGAGATTCACAATGATATTTCATTTGAATTAAGTCCAAAATAAATTTAAGAAACAATTATAAAGCAATAACATACATTTACAGGTGAAGAGCGCGTGCACAAGAGGAGCAAATCCATCATCAGAAAAAGTAATCTAATAGAATGATAGTAGTGAAGGTACAAATGTTAGAATAAATATTGAAGGAAGAAACTGAACCTAGCTAGAATCATTTACAATGAAATAAGTTTTCAACAATGGAAGATTCACATAGCAAGAAGCATGGTCTCAAGCAGAGATTCCATTTCCAATAGGATCATTTCCATAGGAAGGATCAGGAAATTCATGGTGCATTAGAAGGTAGCGATGTCCCTTTGCATGGATGTAAAAGGGGAAGAGAATGAAAACATTGAAAGTATACATTGAAGTTGTAGGAGGACTATAGAGACAAAATATAAATTAAAAGAAAACCGGGATCAAGTAGGAAGAATATTCACAACCAGTCAGGGGGAGTTCCTAGCAGCATGTCAGGGGGAGTTTAGTCCATTTTCATCAATGACCATCAATGTCTGGTGATGTTTCCATCAATGACAAAGGGGTATATTGTTACACCTAGTGTTATCATTAATGAAAACCAATGTCATTGATATCAAAGGGGATGCCTAAGGAAGGAACAATGTCTCAAAGGAAGAGTTATGATAGCCTAGTCTCTTATATGCCCTCCTCAAGTAAAGTAAAAAATAAAATGAAATGAGTTTTATTGAGTTTTTCCCATAGTTATGATGTCTTAATGAATATATGGATGGTATGGATGGATATTCCTCTTCAATACCTTTCTAATGGTATATCACACTTGGACAAACTCCTCTTGGATGAGAAGTTATGATCATTTGAAGTTGGAAATTGTAATGAGGACCAAAAACACAAAACAAATAAACAATGAGAATCTTTTGGGCGGATCCATGGTCCTATGGTGAAACCTATGGAAAATTTCTCATAAACATGCACATTTTTTAACACATTAAATCTTGATAATCTTCCATAGAATCTGACCATTGAAATTCTAACATACGATGGATGACATGTCAACATGCTCGTAGGTTGACAATGGGGCTGCCCTTCCATGCTGACCTATTCTCATTGTCATACATGAAAAGGATTTAGTTGACATCTCCATTAGGAGCCATGTGAACCCCTCTATAATTAATGATGTGGAAGTGATCAATCACATATCAAAAAATGGTAGTAATGAAACATGGCCTTTGATGTTTGGCCCAAGATGATGACATGGTAGTAAAATTTGATGTGGATGTTGAGGTTGATGTGGCGCATGACATGGAATATTGTCATAATGCCACATAGCATGCCAATATGGCTCTTTTGATCGATCAATGAGCATAAATATTGATGGTACGTGTCTCACTTAAAATGAGCCACGTGGTAAGGATGATGTCATAGTGACATCAACAAGTGATTAAGTAATGGCCCTTACCCCCTATGTCTTATGGCATGGTCACATGGGTAAAAAAGAGGGATAAGCCATCTTAGCTTTTCATTTTGTCGAAGGTCACATGGGAGGTCATATGATAACTGATTTTCCCAACACAAATGTCAGCCTCATAGGTCTTCTCACCATAGCCCATGTCCACATATGAAATGTATATATACTTGACCAAGAGATCTGATTGAAACAAACCTTGAAGCATTCAAAAGATCATAGAGAACACAGTGAGGGTGCAACCTTTGTGGCCAATATGAGGCAATGTAGTTCAGAAGGTTCATTAGAGAAATTTTGAGGTAAAAAATGGGTCTCAAAAAAAAATTGTACAACCAAAATCAAATTTCCAAGAACCAATAGGATTCAAAATGATGATGTCAACCATGGGGGATGATTCACCATTTTTGAGTAAAAAGGTTAAAAAAAAAAAGTACTTTTTCAACTCATATTTTTAATTTATATCCTCACAATTTTACTCAAATTTCAAGTGAGAGCACTCGTTCGATACATAATTTAATTCCTTATCCAAGGAGTACTCATATTACATACTTTCGATGGACCCTACTACACGAAAAATGAGAAATACATGAAAAATGTGATTGCAATAACATTTTTTCGTGTATTTCTCATTTTTCATGTAGCATGGTCTATCAAAAGTATGAAAAATGGGTACTCATTGGATGAGGAATTAAATTGTACATCCAACGAGTTATCCCACTCAAAATATGAGTAAAATTGTGGAGAAATAAGTTGAAAAAGTAGTTTTTTAAAATTCTTTCCCTCTAAAATTTCATGAGATAATTCAATCTCATTTTATTATTTCCATTATTATTTTATAATATTTATTTGGAGGCCCATTTTATACCTCAAAGTTTCTCTAATTTCATGGTCGAAACCTTTGGTTCATGTTTAGTTCATTTGTAAGAGCACTACTTTGATTTTTCGTGACAACAAAAGTTCTGACTATGTTTGCTTTAACGTGGAAGCTCTGTTGTGGCAATGAAAATTGTATGGAATTTATCTGATTGGCCATAATTTTTTTGGCTATATGTGATTTTATGTGGATTCTTTCTTGTGGCAATGAAACATATATGGAATCTCTCTAATTAGTTGTAAATCTTTTGGCTCTGTGTTCTCTAATGTGGACACACTATTGTGGCAACGAAACTTGTATGGAAGCTCTTTGATTGGTCATAATTGTTTTGGCTCTATGTGTTTTGATATGGAAACTATTGTGGCAACAAAAATTGTATGCAAGTTCTTTGACTGGTCATAAAAGTTTTGAATCTATGTTCTCTGATGTGGATGTTCAGTTATGGAAACAAAACTTGTATAGAAGCTCTTTGATTGGTCATACATGTTTTGGATTTGTATGCTTTGATTTGGATGCTCTGTTGTGGAAACAAAAATTGTGTGTTCATAAATGTTTTGGCTATGGGTGCTTTTTTATGGAAATGAAACTTCTTTGGAAGATATCTGATTGGTCGTGGCAACAAACTATTCTTGCTCTATGTGCTCTGACATGGAAGCTTAAAATCTCTATGATTGATCATGGAAGAAAAATGATTTGGCTATGTGGATTTTGATGTCGAATATTTGAGTTGGCTTCAGGGGTTCTGGACCTAGGTTTAGAGTTAGTTGCACCAACCAACAAAACCCTACACCGTCGGCCCTTTTAGTAACAACCTGCATAACGCAGGCTACAGTCTCACCCGAGGTAGTATTGGGGGATGACAGAACTAGGTTTCTACATCCACAAGTCTATGTGATGGGTTTCTGTTACTTCTAGGGATTTATTCCAACCTTCGCAAACCTTAACACTTGGAACGCACAAATTACTATAAATTGAAAAAAACAGATTCTAACTCTGCACTAATTGATTTAAACATTGATAACATCAAGTAAACTAACACATCTACCACTTTCACACATCTATTAAGTGTTTCTTATGATAATTGCAATAAGCCAAGCGAATTCATGGTAAATTCAAAAATAAACATAAAAACACAGATAAACATATATTGCTCCCAAAAATTATTTATTATGTTCAATCCTCGTGTTACAGACTCTTTCTTTCCTAGGCACACAGCTGTTGGGGCCTATGCACTCGGCTATGGACTTATCAAGGTCTCCACGCACACAGATGCAGGAGCCTTCCCCTTCACCTAAGTATAGAAAACAAACTCGTTTCCTTAGATAACTTTCCCATACATAGATCTTCAATTGATTGATCCTCTTATGACTCTGTATGACTCCTTTTTATAACATCTTCTTTTGCAATACCATGGTCTGCGAACCATGGGCAGGTCATAGAACAACTTATCTTCTAATAAAATAAGGGGATTTGAACTTCCTAAAGCCCCTTTGACTCCTAATTACTTTCGCGCTTCAATCCTCAAAATGCAAATAGTTTACAAAAAAAAAAAAAAAAAAAAAACTATTACAAAATTGGCCCTAGGGGCCCTTGTCCTAATAGGCCCCCAACACAAAGTCGTGACTCGTCCTCGAGTCACTCTATTGGTGGCTCCTCGATCTTCACCTGCATCTCACTGAATTCAATCTTCAATACTTGTAGGTCTTATGTCCCCTAGGCAACAACCTGACGGACTTCTTCAATAAACTTTTCTATAGTTGGGCCTTCGACTACAAGGCCCATGGTTCTCTGTGTCTATTGCATCGCCTTCAGCTTTCCCTATCTGATAGTGTTAACTAACTTGCCTCATCTTGCCAGGGTTGTGTCCTTGAAGAAATGATTGCTTCTTTGCTATGCAACTCATCAATTTCGCTCTGGATGAGCTTGCCTTCTTGTAATCTAGTGAACCTTTGCAACGGTGCTAAGGTTCACATTGTAGACGTTATCTCAAATAGTCGCTTCTTCTTCTCTTGGATATCTGCTTCAATTTTCTATAGAGTTGGATCCACCTGTAGTGAGGTCCATAATTCCATGGCTTGTTCAAACAACTAAGTGCATCCTTGGGCTGCAGCTTCTAAGGTAGCCATTTCACCTTTAATAGTGTCCTCATGCTTCTCTCTGACTTTTGGAGGTGTAGTTGGTTACAACTTGAGTTGGAGCTCGGAGATTTGCAACTGTAGCTCAAATATAACTTTGCCAATTTCCTCCTTTAATTCCTTGACTACAGTAGCTATCTTTTGAATATTATTTGCAGGGTTCGTTTCTACTGGAATCCAAAGCTCAGAAAGATCATTGTAGGCTTGCGCAATTGCTTTTTCCAGCTGCTAACTTCGTGCCATCACTTCCTCCCTTTCCTCGATGGCATGTGCCTTTTCCTCGAACATCTACTAATTATTAGTTTTGACCTCATGGATGATCAACAATATGCATTTTTCCAGAATTCTGAGCTCATCTGAAACCCCTTCATGTAGCTCGTGTAGTTTCTGAATAGGAAGCACCGCTAGATTCAT
This sequence comes from Pinus taeda, assembly GCA_000404065.3. Lineage (NCBI taxonomy): Eukaryota > Viridiplantae > Streptophyta > Pinopsida > Pinales > Pinaceae > Pinus > Pinus taeda. The sequence goes on from APFE030646029.1 coordinate 199,737, forward strand.
ATTTAAATCCTTCATATGTAAGAGGTGTGTTCTTCCTTCTGCTGAGTCAACACACATGGACCCCTTTGGTAGTTGCACTATGCATAGGTCCATGTTGAGTTATCCTTCCAATTCTGACCTACTTTCTTATTTTAGGCTCTCTTGCTTTAGGCTCACCTGTGCCACGCTCACTTGAATAATACTGGTTTGGACCTACAATTCTTGTCAACCCTGCAACACCTTACCTAATGTTTGTTGGTATTGTTCTTCAATGTGTATCCAAATATTCTTTGTTGCATCATGGACCACATCACCAATCTCATCTAGGTCCCCCTCTATGAGGAACAAAGGCATCACGCTCACCAATTTGTCTAACAAGTTCTACTTCTTATGTAGCCTTGTAGAACTCCTCTTTTGCCTCTTCTTGACGATGAAGGGGGAATCCAAGCTTGCACCCCCTTCCTCTTCTTCCTCCACATTTGTGCGCTCTATGTCTGACTCACTGAGGTCAATGGTGGCCTGCGACATAGTGGTAGTGTTCTCCTTGGTTGCATTGGTCTCTTTGGCAGAGACTCATTCTTTGGTTGCTTCTTTCTCCCTTACAGCAAATTATTTTTGTTGTGTGGACTTTTCTTTCGTTGCATCCTTCTCTTTTGTGAAAGCCTTCTGTGCTTCCTTATTCTTTTCTATTGTTTTTGTTGTTGTGGTCTACATTGCTTTGCCTTCAACAACCTTACTAGTTCCCGTGCCAGCATCAGAGGGGGTAAGCTAGTCACTCAACCACTTACTGATGATCCCCAAAATATCATCCTCCATGACTAAGTATGGCAACTTGTTCCATGTGCATGTGGCGTATTTCTTTGTGCAAATGTGTAGATTATGGAAATCTGCCTTGAAATTTGTGGCATTGAGGTACTGCGCCTTGAAGCAAATGGCTTACACCTTGATGACCTAGGTGTTGTAGTAGGAAACCCTATAGGGGTTGGTTTGGTTGGCCTTGTCTGAAGTTGAGCTATAGTCATTCTCTCGATGAGCATCTCACACTGCTAGTTGTTTAGATTGCAAATCCTGGCTATGAAATCTACTCAATTCTTTCCCAATCCTTGTCAAACATACAACTCTACTCTTTCCACAAACTAAAGCGTAATAACTCAAGGGAATTTCTCAAGAAGCAAAGTGTTCGAATGTGGAGTGTTATGCCATATTTATAGCTCAATTTGAATTTAAATGCATTTGTTCCCTCCAAATCCCTATCATTAATATAGTTTTGGTGACATATTTCCAAAGATATGCTCAATAAATGCATCCCCCCCTTCCCCCCACTCCTTTTAATGGAAAAATCACCATCCAATCAGCTACAATGCTTCCAATGGTTACTTTTTGTTCAGGTTGTGTAGGACCCACCATCTTAGCACAACTTCTTCACAACTCTCCTCTGCACCTTCCCTTGATAAGTGGCATATTCCAATCACTTCGCACAACCATCCTTCTAGCAGTGCAGTTTATAGTCATTGCACAGAGAGCACTAAGACTATCCTGCATCCATATAGTCATTGCACAGGGGCATGATCACCACTGTACAAATTTAATTGACTTCTATTGAATTTTCCCAGAAACATCTCGCCATTCAGCATCACATTCTGAACTACACCTCCATCCTTAATCTCCTTAATAATATATCTCCCCATCCAATGCATTTGGAACTTCCCCAGAAACTTGATGAACTTATTGTCATACATCAATACCAAATCTTCATTCTTAAAGGTATGCTATTTGATATGGAAATCATGCCATGCCTTTTCGTGATCCTTCTGCACCTGCTAATGAAAACCCACCAAAAAGCGATCTTCCTCCATCTCAACGAGCTACACGAGGTGTTCTTCCATGGTATCTAGATCAACCATGTCTATAACTGCAACAATCTGCAAACTTGGCATGATCTACTCCAGGTGCATTACCACTTATTTTCCATAAACTAGTCTGAATGATGTTTGGGTCATCAACTTCTTGTAGATAGTTCTATACACCCACAGAACATCTGGTATGTGCACAACCCAAACATTTCGCTTCGCATTGCAAATATTCATTAAGGAATTCTCCAAGATTTTTTAAATGCTTCCACTGTGTCATTTGCTTGAGGATGATACAATGTACTATTATGGTGATACATCTGAAATTCTTCGATCAAAGTAGCAATTGTTTCATTAAAGAAGTGCGAACCCTTATCACTCATTAAGATCTTAGGGCAGCCGAACCGAAACAGAATATATTAAAAAATGGACTTTCTAGCTGTTGCTGTGCTACAATCCTTTATAGGTTATGCCTCAACCCACCTATTTAGATATTTGGTCATTGTAATGATGTATATGGCTCTTGTCTTCTTCCCCAATGGCCGAATTGGCCCCATGAAGTCTATCGCCCATTTATCAAATGCTTGTAATGACACCTATGGGTTCAAGGGAAATTCATCCCCTTGTGATGGTTTGCCCATTCTATGACAGACATCACATGCCCTGCAATAAACCTTGGAATCCTTATGCATGGTCATCCACCAAAGTCCTACTCATAGAATATTCTGCATAGTTTCTCTTCTTGCAACCCCTCCATGCGCTTCGGCAAGGATACTTTTTCATTCATACTTCGGGACCTACCTACACAATATTTCATCGGATCCCATTTTTATAAGTATCTTTCATTAACAAAGAAATATGCAGCCTAGACCATCAATTCCTTCTTTTGTTGTGTCGTATACACTTTAGGAGATGTACCTCTAGACAAGAACTGGATTATGTCTGCGAAATGGTCATTTATGACACACACAACAAAGAGTTTTGCATCAGGAAATCCTTCCTCCATATTTGTAGGTTCGTCACCATTATCAATCTACGAGAGGTGATCTTGTCCAGCATTCAGTCACCCTAGCTTCATAATTACTTCAAAGTCATATTCTTGGAAGAGCAACAACCATCTACATATTTTCCTCCCCAACATAGGCTTGTTGACCAGGTACTTCAAATAAGAATGGTTTGTGTACATCTTGAAGTGCGCATCCAACAAGTAGTGCCAAAATTTTTGGAGTGCATACACCATTGTTAATCCTTCGTGCTCTATGGTTGAACAATTATTTTCTTCCTTCGATAACTTCCTGCTTGCAAACATTATCGGATGGTTGATATCACCTTCACTTGGCTGGGTTATCGCAATGCCTAGTGCTATGTAGGATGCATCTACATGGATGTGGAACTCCTTTTTCCAGTAGACGAACACTAGGGTAGGCACAGTGACCATCTTTTCCTTCAAGACATCCAAAATTTTCTGGCAGTCCTCATCCCAACAAAACGTCGCATCTTTCTCCAACAATTTTTCCATCGGCGCAGTGATTTGCGCATACACTTTGATGAATTTCCTATAATATCCAGTGTGGCCCAATGTCACACGTAGTTGTTTGACATTCTTTGGAGGCTCCAAACTAATAATCACTACAATTTTGGGATGGTCTACCATAAACCCTTGCTTATGGACTACATGGCCCAACATTATCCTATATGGTATGCAAAATAAGCATTTATTCAAATTAAGGGATATCTAATACTTTCGTCAAGTATCCAACATGAGGCGAAGACTGAAAACATGTATCTTAACTAATTGAAACACAATCCAATCGTCGAAATACACTTCTAAGAACTTTTGAATAAATTCTTTGAAATTTGTGTATACCACCCGAGAGAAGATTGCAGGGGCATTCTTAAGTCTGAAAGGCGAAACAACCCCATTCAGTAGCGAAGGTAGTCTTACTTCTATCCTCCAACGTGATCTTGATCTGATGGTACCTTAAGAACCCATCAGTAAGTGAGTAATCATCATGACCTCCAAAATTTTCCAGTAATTCGTGTGTGAATGGTGCAGGAAATGGAGTGTGGACACGAGCGTCATTGAACTTGCTTAAGTCTATGCATATCTGGATCTCACCCTATGTATTCCTTTCCTGAACCACCATGGGACTAACCTAGTCATTTTCCTCGACAGATTCAATAATCCCGACTGCAAGCATCTTATTTAATTCTTCGCACACTTTTTCCTTATACTTAGGATTCAATCAGTAGGGGCACTGCTTCGCTAGATTCACATCTAGCTTTAGAGTGATCTTCATGACACCCATATCCCCTACTATCCCTTTTAGATTATATAACTTGGTGGGAAACAAGTCTTAATACTCTCGTAGTAACTCCATGACTTTGTCCACTGTGTCTTCGTCCCAATAGTTGCCTATGTTTGCGAACTTTAGCTACACTTCCGATCCAATATTCACCTGCTTGGTCTTCAAGGGCTTTGAGCTATCAGGGACTTCTGCCGTAGGCCTATGAATTCATGTTATTCTTCTGACTCGGGAATATTGATTTTCCTAGGATATTCTTTTCCTTCCTCCATGGTTTCATTGTAGCATTCGAGCGCATGGTGCAGATTTGTACTCTAATTTGGTTGTACCCACGCAATAGATTCTTCAGGAATTCTGAATATTGTAGCTTTTATCTCCTGTAATGCTTCATCAATACACTCAAATTCATCTTCAAAGATAAAGGTGACCAAAAAATTTCTTTCAAAATATACGATTTTGTGGTTCCATGTCACAGCTTTGTTTCTAGATACCAGTTCATCAGAATCATATTCAAAGTGTGGCAGAATATATGAACCCATTCTGGCTGCATTTCTTCGCCCCATGCTTTCATCCATCGAGCCAGATGCTCATGCAGATCATCCTTCCTTGTATATTTCTTCATAATGTGGGTATTAGCATACCAAAATTGCAACTTCATGTTGGGCATGGAATCCCCCGAAGGCATGTTTTAGGGCTCAAAGCCCAAGTTTAGACCCAATCTTGTTGTAAATCTCCGTGAATTGCGGGCATAGGGTGCGAAAGTATGATAGAGTCACAGGGCTATCCGCCCTAGTTTTGTAATGTAATGTTGGCTAGATAGACCTACCCATGGTCCACGAACCATGAGATTGTATAAATAGAGCGAGGCTCTAAGTAGAAAAGAAAAAGGAAGAGAAAAGAAGTCTAAGTGATTGAGTCGGAAGTTGAAGTGTGTCTTTGGGTCATAGGGTAGGAGAAGGCTCTGTAGCTGAGTGCGTAAAGGCCTAGTAGTCTGTAGTTGAGTGTGCGGACCCCTACATCTTAGTGCACAGGGCAGAGTCGAGTTTGTAACTGAGGAAGGAATTGATAAAGAGAATTTTTGTTATAATTTTGTGTATTTGTTATTGGGTTAATGAATGATTGATATAATTTGTAAATGTACAGTTTATTTACTGTGTGCACCTATACGAATGGTTTGTATTGTTAAGTACACTTAAAGCACTCAAGTAGGCAAAGATAAGTAACTAACATTGGAATACTAGTAATGTCTTGGGTATTAACATAGAGTGAAATGCTCAACCCTTGGATAGGGTTGTGCGAAGGCAGGATATTGAGTTGCTAAGTACGGGAAAGTGTGTGAAGCAACCTACGCACAGGGTCAAACCGTGAACTAGTTGAAATTCCAAGACATCTCTAGGGTGTGGAAACTTGGTTCTGTCACCCTCCCATACTACTTCATGTGAGACGTCAATCTGCATTCTGAGAAATGTTGTCGAAAGGGCCAGTAGTACTGGGATTTGTTTGGCTAACTTAACTCTAAACCTGGGTTAGGCCCCATAAAGCCAAAAAATGGTTCCATTGCTGAGACTGGGATCTGCATAGAGATGTCTGATGTCATATCACTGGAATACAACAAAGATTAGAATTGAAGAGTGGTTGGACAAAAAAATTCACAAGTTCGCGAAGCAGGAAAATAGGAAACCGCGATTATTGAAGGAAGAGTGGTTAGATTGCTACTTATATACGAAAATCCATAAAATTTTCTTTGCATCCTTCCCCTATGAGTTGTACAAGTGGATCGCGAAGCTAACAGACAATCAAGGAAGGTGTAGGCTCGACAAACCTATTGTGTGGACACCAAATTTTGTGTGCAGATCGGAAGCATCGGAAGATAAGGTCATGTGCGTTGTGGATCATTGGCTTGATCGAATTATAGGAGGATTTATCACCGAGTTTGTGATAGATACTTCAGTCAGCTATAATGAGATGGAATGACGTTTCTGTTATGAAACTAGCTCACAAAAAGATAGAAAAGATATATCAACACCTTAGAAATAATCCTCTTCGAGGGGGAAACCTCCTTTACATTACACAAATGAACAATTCTTTGATGATACAAATGACAAGACCACCTTTCTATATATAGGAGTCTAAGGGGTCATAATATAATCAGAGCCAACATAACAATAATAATCTAAGGGCACACTAATAACAATAGTGGGCTTCTATGGGGCAAAATAATAACAATGTGGGGACAACATGGGAACAACAGTATAATAAGGGGGTTGTACTAATAACAATAAGGGGTTACACTAGTAGTATAGGCACCTAACCTACCCCTCTCCTTTAAAAAGTGTTGTCCTCAACTCTTGAGTAGTTCTTGATGCTTCTGTATAAAATTCTTGTCCTCCTAGGTGGAATCTTCAGTGAGTAAATTCTTCCACTTGATGAGATACTTTGAAATTGATCGATTTTGTAGCTGTTGGGTTCTTGTTTCTGTGATTGCTCTAAGTTCCAATATGATTTTTCCTTCCTTGTCAAGTTCTGGTAATTTTGTTTGAATTGGGATCTTCTGCAACTTTTGAATGAGTGGCGATACTTCTTCATCCTTTTTCCATTCATCCCTTGCTTTGTTTATCCAATTTGGCTGGATAATAGAAATAACAAAAAATAATTCTTCCACATCCTGATCCTTCTTGAGAGTGCATCTGCAACAACATTTGGCTTCCCATTTTTGTAGATGATTTCAAAATCATAACCCAACATATTTGTGACCCATTTTTTCTTTTCTTCTAAAGATAATATTTGTTATAAAAAGTATTTCAGACTATCATGATCCATTTTTACCTTGAAGTGTCTTCCCATTAGGTAAGGTCACCATTTCTTAAGTACATGTAATATTGCCAATGTTTCCTTCTCATCAATATCTTTTTTGAGATGTAGCTGGAAAAATACCCAATCGCCTACATCAAAACTTATTTCACTACGATGTTCATCTTCCTCTTGTTTCATTCGATTCTACACCAAAGTGGCGTTATCCTTTAAAATTTGGATAACTTGTTGTTGATACTTGATTTGATCTTTCACTTCTTGAACCTTTTTCCTCTTGATATGTCCTTCTATCTTGAGAGTTTGAGTGGTAATTTCTTCCAATGCATTACAAGATATGGTCAGATTCATTTCTTGATGCTCAATGTGATCTTTCACTTCTTGAACATTTTTCTTCTTGATATGTCCTTCTATCTTGATAGTTTGAGGAGTGATAATTCCAGCCAATGAACTACAAGATATGCTAGGATTCATTTCTTCTTTCTCGATGTGATCTTTCACTTCTTGAACCTTTTTCTTCCTGATATGTCCTTCTATCTTGGGAGTTTGAGGAGTGGTAATTATTTCCAATTCTTTACAAGATATGGTCGGAATCATTTCTTCTTTCTCTGGGGTTGGTTCCTGGTGTATATCCTCTTCTTTTGATGTTTCTTGATCCTTTTCTTCCTCCTCTCCATAATCAATGTAAAATAATTTCTTCTCAACACACTTATGACCTTGAATGCATTTTTTATCACAGTTGTAACAAAGCCCCTTTTCTCTTTTTTCTTCCAATTATTGTGGTGTAACCCTTGTAGGTTGTGGAAGGCTAAGAGAAACAACACTTCCATATTTATAGTTGTGAGGGGTAGACTTCCTTGTTGCCATAATTTTTCTTTCCACTATAACAAAACCCTTTTTATCTTTTTTCTTCCAATTGTTGTGGTGTTTCTCTAAAGAAGGTGTTGCTCTTTGTATCCTCATAATGTGCTATAATTTCCTTCATGAAAATTGACCATGTAACAAGTGGTTTATAACAATAAAGCCCTTTATACCATAAAAATTGATCTCGTTCTAAATATGAAGATGCAATAAATACCTTTTGTAATAGTGGCACACCATGTAGATCAAAATATTTCTCCATCTGTAGTATCCAATTTACCAGATCCTTGCCATCAAACTTCCTCATCTCAATTTTTCTTGATTTTAGGAGCTCGATCTTGAAACGATTGTAACTCTGTAATTTCAAATCTCCAAGTTCTGAAACTTCTTCCTATGGTAGTTCTCTGAGTTCTCTTTCTAACCCTAGAATTCTTATTAGAATTTGATTATCCAAGAAAGAGTTATGCCAAATCTCCCATGGTGACCTGATTATAGACTAGTTCAATAGAGTGAACTTGTACAACGTTCTGCATCTCACTATTTCATCCTTAGTACCTGAAACAGATATACAGAAACCTACAAGCCATCCTCTTTCTAAAAATTCTTACTACATTTCAATCTGATGCTCAAAACAAAAGTTATGACGATTTTCCCAAGGTGACCTGTTTAGAATGTAATTCGGGGGTCTGCAAAAACCCTAACTTCCTTAGATTATATCTCTGAAAATATAGTGAGACAGTATCTAAAATTCAGAGCTGACAGTCGGACTAATTTCGTCTCAAATGGGTTTTTGTTTTAGATTCTGAAACTTTGTAGCAAAATAGTTATAGTGAAAATTCCACGATGACTTATTTTAGATGAAATTCTGGAGCTTGCAAAAACCCTAACTTCCTCATATCATATCTCTGAAACTATAGCGCAAATCAAAAATTTGGAAGCGAGGTTCAGACCGATTTCTTCTCAAATGGGTTCATTTTGTAGATTCTGAAACTTCATAGTGAAAACATTATAATGAAAATTCCACAATGACTTGTTTGGGGCAGCGAAACCCAAGAATCCACAGCTTTGATACCAAATGTTATGAAACCAGCTCACAAAAAGGTAGAAAAGTTAGATCAATGCCTTAGAAATAAGCCTCTTCGAGGGGGAAACCTCCTTTACATTGCACAGATGAACAATTCTTTGATGATACAAATGACAAGACCTCCTTTCTATATATAGGAGTCTAAGGGGTCATAATATAATCAAAGTCGACATAACAATAATAATCTAAGGGCACACTAATAACAATAGTGGGCTTCTATGGGGCACATTAATAACATTATGGGGACTACATGGGCACAACAATATAATAAGGGGGTTGTACAAATAATAATAAGGGGTTACACTAGTAGTATAGGGACCTAACAATTTCCTCAAAGGACCGCGAGGTAAGTACGTTAAATCTTTGAACACTCGGATTAAAATGCTACTGTGTGAAAAGCGGGTTATGTGAATAAATTGATGTTTGGGGCTACATGAAGTGGGAGGATCTACAAAAATGAAGGTAGCGTAGAACTAGTAACTAGCTCCATGGTTTCACCTCCACAAGAAAGTGAGGAAGAGCTCATGAAGGTTTCACCAAGAAGTGCAATCAGTTTGATAAAGCAGTGAATTCCACGCCTACCACTCCCACCTACACCCCACCAGTTTCACCATCTTCAACCCCATCTTCACCCACACCACTTCCGCCACCATCATAGTTCAATATCGCGAGCGCGATAAAGCTGTCGGTGTTCAAAGGAGTAGGGAATGAAGGTTTGGACCAGTTTTGGTTCGTGGTAAAGGTTGTATGGGAAGCAGAGGGAGTCATGGATGATAATATAAGGAAAACAATGTTGGTCAGTGCTCTGAAGGATCGTGCACTGAATTGGTACATTAAGCATTCGAATGAAAATCTGAACGCAGGGATCGCGAATATCGAAGTTGTGTTAAACAAGGAATTTAGCAGGCCAAAATCAGAGACACAGTCAATCATTGGATTTAAGGAAATCGCAATGCTTCCAAGTAAGACCTGCTGGGATTTGGATCAGAGACTAAAGTGTACAATTCATGAAGCCAATATGACCTTGAGGGATGGGCAACACCGCACATGGTTTGTAGCATTGCTAATGCCACATCTAAGAAATGCGTTGTCACAACAGAAGCTAACCACTCAGGCTCAGGCCTTGGAGATTGCGATGAGACTGCAGAAGACCCCTATACAAGATCCTAACCTAGGAGTTCAATAGATCCATGTGCAACTGAAAACCTTGTGCCTTAAGATGCAGAGAATGAAATAAGACAGGACGGCTCGCCCTAAAGCACATGAGGAGGTATGGTGCGTAAAGTGCAAAGGCCAGGGACATGATAAGGACCATTTTCCAGTCTTCGCGAACTACCTGGTGAGAGGAGGACCAATGTCATTGAGACTAGATGCATAAGCAGGACCGAGCGCGGTGCCTGCATTATGGTGTGCAATTTGTCGGATAGAAGGGAAGCATGCTACAAATAACTACCATCTATTACAGAAGTATACGCAAAATTCCCAGTAGTTGTTCTGTAATTTTTGTAGGTCAATAGGCCACGATGAGCACACCTGTAGAAGTTATGAACTGATTATGGATGAGACTCCTACCTATAGAGTTTAGACTGAAACACGGGCCGTCGATCAAAATTCAGGGATGGTGCACACTATATTTCAGGGGCACAAACGAGGATGAGGTGGAATGGGACCAGGAAGAGGTTGCAGGCAACTGATATGTTACAATTGTGGAAGGCCAGGGAATTATGCCTACGATTGTACAAATCCGACGAGACCATCATGCTTATATTTGTAGAATTTTCTCTACAAATAAGCTAACTCACTGATATCATGTAGAAATTTCACCTACAGATCAAACTGATATATGCAATGTACTAAAGCATAATACTAGATTTACATCTACCATAAACTTTGTAGAAGCTAATCAACCATGAGAAACATCAAGCATGAACACGTATAACTGATAAGAAGGAATCAATCACACATAACACTGAATAATTTATTTGGGAAAAGCACCAGCCTAAAACCCCATCACTTTATTATCAATCAAGTGGAAATCCTCAAAAACATACAAAAAGAATCAGCTCAAAAGCTATCCTGCTCTCTCTGTACTTTGATGATGTAGCTCATGGACTATCTAGACCTGTATATATAGGCTCCACAAGTCCTCCAAGCCCCTATTTCCTTGTGCAGTTTTGATTGGGGTCCAATTACATAACATGTGTGAATTGGCCAAAGCATACCTGTTGTCACCTTAGGTCCAACTACACAGTACTAGAATGAATAATATTCCTTCCTCATGCAAGGAATATTCACTAGGAATATCCTAGCAACTAATAGTACATTGTTCCTCATATGATCTCAACTGGGTCTATGTATGAACTGCCATGCATCAATTATCCATGAGTGAATACTCAGTTATCTGAAAATACCAACTGTCACATGCATGCAAGCATCAACAAATTGAATCTCAAAATTCTAACAACTTGTTAAATTAATCTAACTGGACTTGACTAAGTTAAACTAAGGCAACTGATCCTCTCAATATAGAACTCATCCTTAATTCCTCAAGCAGTGGAGAAAATCAAGGACACATTCCCCAACCAATGGAGAAATTATTGCATGTTTTCACAAAGACTTCAAATTTGATTTTTCTTAACTAATTATCTCAACCTGAATTAATAAATAAATATTCAAACTACTAGTAAGACCAAATTTGAATTTTACTTGCTATTTCTAGTCTAGGGACTAACTAAAATAGGAATCCACACTACACTGCTAAAAATAGAACTTCTATTTTTATCACTTCCATTTTTCATTCCTTGTTTCCCAATCCAGCACTGATGCCCAAACTGCTATTTTTAGTAGTCCTATTTTTAGCACTTCTATTTTTAGCAATTTCTTGTTGCCAATTTTCAACACTCCCTCTCAATAAGAAAGGCTTCCTCTCGAACCTGATCTTGCACCTCTGGGATGTTCTACATGCAACACATCTACCAAGTGTGGTTGCTCCAACAACTCTCGGAACAAAAAAAATCCCAACTAACCTCTCTGTTGGGCTAGAAACATACTCTGATGCAGAAGCTCTACCTGCTACTAACAAGTGCTCCCTCTCTGACCTCTGTGCTACTGCAACATCTCCATGCATCTCGCACTATTGCACCCTTCTTTGTGCTACCCTACACTGTGCAACACACTTGTGCCTCTCGCATTGTTGCAACCTGCATGCTCTGTGCTGTCCTGGGATACCCTGCATTGTAGCTGTCTCTGCCGCTCCATCTTCATCTGACTCTACCCAATCAGTCAGTTCCTACTACTCCACATCGAGGCTCTCATAGCAAGGTCTCATCCAAGAGGTTGGGTACCTCAAGGATCATGCCCCTCATCCTTGGGATGATCACTCTACATTGCCCCACCTCCTACCTAGAGGCATGGCTGCATGTGATCCCTCAGCCAACCTGGCTTGAAGTTTCCCCCTACTAGAGGTCTCTACATGAGTAGATGTCTCTACTCAATCTCCACTTAGCTTCCCCTGTTCTGGCTTCTCCAGAACCTCTAGAGTTGTTGCACCAATCGTGGCTCCTCCACAATTGTCTAAGACTTATTCTGGCACTGCATGTTGAGAGGTATTATACCCTCCCTCTCAACCACCAAGTCTCCATCAGTTTCCTTGCTACTCAAGGATTTGCATGCATCTTGAACCTCAAGAGCATACAGGTTGTTGACCTGTGAACCGAACTACTTCACCTGTCTAGTGATGATGTGTCTAAGGAAAACCTTTCCCTTACTAAAGACTACATCATAGCCTCTGTCTTCCAACATCGTGATCGACACCAAGTTTCTCTTCAGTCCTCGTACATACTTGACATTGGTCAAGGTAAGGTGAGCTCCATTCTCCCTCTAAAAATAACCATTCCTACACCTGAGACACTATATTTTTCATCATTACCCATTTCTATGAGTATCTGGAGATCTTTCTCCTCCAAAGTACTGAAAAAAATCTTATTGTCAGTCATGTGGAAAGAAGCTCCACTGTCAAGAAACCAACCACTTCCCACCATGGATGAAACCATGGATGCGAAGAGTGTGAAATCCAGCTCAAACTGTGAAGCAAGTGCCTCACCTTGAGATCCTTCCCCGAATCCCTTCTTGGATTTCCTCAGTGGACAATTTTTAACAAAATGCCCCACCTCATGACAACGAAAGCATCATACTTTTGATTTGTCAACCTTCTTCCCACCATGGGAAGAACTAGATTTGGGAAGAGAAACCTTCTCCTTCCCCTTCTTCGCCTTACTTGCTAAGGCACAATTATCTTCATCATCCATGGATGAAGAACCATATGATCTCCTTCTACATCAAATCTGACCATAGTCATTATCAATCTAGCAGTTTCTCTCTTCCATTAACTGACTCTTGGTAGCTATGCTATCTCTTAGGAAGTCCGAGAAGTGCAAGACTCACCATGTCATCATTAGCTGTCATGACCCCTACACTTGCAAGCTCATCCTTGCATGTGGTGATAATGGTTAGATACATAGATATAGTGTCGCCCTTTTCACACTTGATATTTTGAAGTTTTTCCTTTAGTGCCAGCTTCCTCTGATCACTACTATTCTGATAAAGATCTTTCAATGTTTTCCACATTGAAAATAGAGTCTCCTTCCCATGGAGGCTCGAGACTATGTGATCTTGAACTCCCTCCAAGATGATTCTCCTAGCTCTAGCCACACACTTCCTCCATTCTGCCAACTCTTGGGCATTAGATCCTGAGGGCTTGGGGACTTATTGATCAATGAATTCCTTCACCCCATTATCTTCTAATACTGCGTCAATGCAATCCTTCTAGGCTATATAGTTTTTGTTGGAAATAATACTGAGAGGGGGGGTGAATCAATATTAGTCAAGTCAATAACATTTTCTTTTCATACTCAAATTTTTATAGGCTACTTCCATGAGGGTAACCCATGTGTACACACAACTATGCTTAAGGAAACAAGCGTATATCTAGCAGACTAATGATTCAGTTAATTCATCATATATTGATCTTTAATTTGTGCACTAATACTTCATTAAACATTAAACAGTAACCATATGCAGATAATAACAAAGTGAACCATCACACATAGGAAACATACATGAACACCAAGATTTAAGGTGGAAACCCAATGTGGGTGGAAACCACCTACTACTGTCATCTCTATCTTCTTTTAATATTAAGAAAAACTATTTACAACATTGTATTGGTGCAGACTCAAACCAGTATGCAGGATTCTACCTGCAAAAGGCTACAACCTTCTCTCGTTCTCCAACTTCTATTGGAAGGGAGCTACAATCCCCTAGCTCTTGTACTAGCCAATATGTTTACTAGTATGTAGGTGCTGACCTACAGAAGGCTACAACCTTCTCTCTTCCTCAAGGGACCTCGTTTCATAACTTTTTCATACTGGATACTCCTAGAACACAACATCATAATCTGAAGGCCATGTTTCATCCAATTTTCATACTGGGCCCATCAACAACATTGAAGCTCAAAATCAATCACCAGTGTAATATATCCATCAACTATATCTGCATCAACCAATTATTGAAACTCAATATGAATCAACTAAACTCAATCAATCAATGAAAACCTCTGAACCTCTGGCACAACTGAATCAATAATTCATTCATACTTTAACCAATCAACTGCAACAGATCGATTACCATAGTTAGTACACAGATCTAAGTTACCTTATCATTCAGAATCAGTTGCCATCTTAAAATCATGATTTAGATTGTATACACTATTTGGTAGAAGCCAAAGTGCGTGTATATGTAGCTTCCCTAAAGCAAACCAACATGTAGATCTATAACCACTTTGCTACACTTCCAAACTTTAGACATAATCACACATAGAGGATAAAACATGTGTTAGTGATCAGATCTAGTCCATTCATTATCAGATCACATAATGACAAGTCATTAAGATCCCAATTCATCATTAGATTTCATCCATCAACACTGAAGCTAATCACAATCAAACAATCTTAATATGCAGAATATTGTCACCAGAAAAATAGTCACCAGAACACAATACAGAACCTAGAATACTGCAACATTAAATAGAACCCTTATAGAACATACTTCAGAAGATATACGCTACTCCATAAGATGAACTAGCATGTATACGCTATTTTACCAAGGTCAACCTACACACAGATCTAGAAATGCTAACCTAAAGCATCTCAACTATTTCAGACTTCATTCAGATCCAGATCATCACATTTACGTAATAATAACATGCATCAGTATTCAGATCTATAATGTTCAAGATCAAACCACATAATGATAATACATATAAGTTTTCATGATCCCAATCCATCAATGTTCATCAGCCATAGAGGTGCCTCCTTAGTTCAGATCAAGAAAAGCATCACAAACCCATAACCTGCATACTTGATCTCATACTTCATGAGATATTCAATACTTGAATGCATTGGCCTAATGAACTTCTCCTCCTTATATATTTTTAGGCATTTCTCAATACCATGGACCAAAATCGCTTAGGACCAATACCTTGGACCAATACCGCAGACCAAATACCTTGGGTCAGATACCTTGGACCAAAGAAATACCTTGGACCCAAAAACTTGTTTTCCCAAGATATACATGCTTTTCTTTCTGTGAAAGTGCATGTGTACATATACGCTTCTTTTATACAGTGAACCCACGCCTATATGTGGCTTGGTCAAGGTGAACCTGTGTATACCTTTCTTTCTTCATTCTATGCGGCCATAACTATAATTCTTTGTTGTTAACCTATAGTACTTAGATCTTTCATCTAAGTGAGTTGCCATTGTACTTTACTTCTGATCTGGTTCCTTTGAACTACCCAGCATCATATCTGTTAACACAACTACCATGTATTCTGTCACATCTGATATCTCTTCTGTAGATTCATCAAGTTATATATAAGTGAGTTGTTCTGCTACAAGTGGGTTTCCATCAAGTACAACACATACATCATAATGCCAACAATATCCCCCATTAGACTTGATGGCAACAACCACACCAAGTCACTCTTCCCCTTTGACATCAAGGGCAAAGGGTTATCCTCCCCCTAAGTGCATGCTAAATTCTTTGTTAGAGCTCCCCATTTGTTCATGCTAAGATGTAATGTATCATCCATGCTCCCCCTGAGCATATGCAGAGTCTACTAATATTTCCAAGAAAAATAACATGACTCTTATAACTCAACTATGTGAGTTTGACCTTCCTATCACCAATGAATCAACCAAGTGGGGATATACTAAACTTCACTCATCCACCCAACCAAGTGGGGATATACCAATTGTTTATAAATGACTGAAATATTACATCATCCTTCCCATGCATAGTGGGGGTACAAATTACATCATATGATCAAAAGGGACTCATCAAAAGACTACAATAGTCAGAGACAAACTATTGCATCTTGGGTCTTGATATGACCTTTACATCGAATGATATACATGACATAGAGACCAAATATCTTAAACAAGATTATGATAGTTATCAACAACTATCATCAGCAGCATCTGTCAATAGCATCCAGACCAACAACCTGTATATGCCCATCATTAGTCCCCAAGATATGATAATGTAAATCTCATCAACCTATGACAAAGTATGTTTGCATATAGATATCAACTCATCCTCTTGATTTCATCAAGATCAACTTGCTTCGTTTTCTTAGTAGAAAGAGACTTATCATAACCTCAACATATGTCATATTCACATCATACCATCTTTATGTAAAAAACACCATAGTCATCATCTATGATCATAACATTATCATCAATAACAGTATGATCTTTCCACAAGAGCCTTCAATATATCAACCATGTATCATCACTAGGGAACATCCCACATCTGATAAGCATCAACCATGATAATCAACATATGTGAGTATCAACCTATCATAAGGTAAGAACTCAAAGTGATTAAGTAAGCCATGTCTTCGAATATCCATGTCTTCAAATAGCTATGTCTCCATGCGACCTACAATAACACCATTCTCTTGGCCAGCCAACAATATGCGACTTAAGTAATCATCCATGTATCCATCATACTGTATATCCATAAAAGAGATATCAATATGTATCTAGCAAGTCATGATCTTATGGTCATTTGTCAAGATTTCTTGATATCATCAAAAATAGCAATCCTCAACCATGTGAGAACCAAGAACCATATGAATCCTGCATCATAACTGTACTATGTGATTTTTAGAAGGCATGATAGCAACATGAAAGAAATGAGTGGCTCATCATTAAATAATGAAGTTGTGTACTCAAGATTTGTACTTCTCCTTGTCCTTATGAAGATCACCACGTAAGAAATATATATGACTATATGCATCATCAAAGAATCATCCACAACCATCCATGAATCTGATCTGAAAACCAACTATGTGACCCCCAAGTATCATATGAGATTTTATCATGGCCAACTCATAACTGTAACATAGCAAGATGTATCATTTAGCCACATAAACATCATCATCATTGATTAGGTATGAAAGACTTCTAAACATAATGCCAACAATGCTTTATTAGTGGCATAGCATGTTCTTCCCCTAAACCTATTCCATATGTTCACTGTCAGATCTAATCATGCACATATTAGCAAGAAGTATCAAGGCATCATCAACAATTAGATATACATCAAGTTAACTTGTGAGGATCAAAACCAACATCTTATGAGTATCAATATATTTAGCAGATTGTAACCGTCATCAAATAGAGAAATAATTGACTGAACCATATCAGATCCTTTTTCCTGAGTTTGTCCCACTGCGTTTCCTCAAACTAACTTATACACGTTTGTGCAGTGTCTAACTCACGTATATATGTGACTTCTCTTCATGAAACTTGCGTATGAGATTTAGAACATTGAAGTTTCACACTTTCAGCTCCCTTTGAGTCTGTAATGTCTGTACATTGTGTTGTGCCACATCTTTCTGACTGTACTTCCTTCTTCTTCCATATCTTCGAGTATGATGATGTTTTCTCCTTTCGATATGGTGCCCGTAGTTTGTTCCTGCATTCCTTAGCTATATGTCCAAGCTTGTTACATGCATAACATCTAACATGTTTCATATTCGTTCTATAGAAGTCAATGGCTTTGTGACCAAACATATTGCAAGCAAAACAATATCCCTTAAAGTACCTGGAACGTGATGATCTTTCTGTGTGATGATCTTGAACCATTCTACTTCTACATCTGGCTGCAACATGTCCAAAATTATGAAATACATAACATTCAACATTATTCATTTGAGGAAATGACTGACTATCACTTCCATAGTTAGGAGTAAAATATTTTATTTGAAGAATTTCTTTCCTTGGTTGTTGATGGGATTGACCTCTCATCTCCTTGTTGAGCATTTCAAATTTTGCATTAGAGTTCCTTGTCTTACTTTGTGAACTAGATTCACCTTCAACAAATTCATGAAAGCCAAGACCAGTTTTGATGGCAAGAGACCTTTGACTACTAAGAATATCATCCAAGATCTTAGTACTATCTTGAAATCGTAAGAGCTTATCCTTTTCTTCTAATTTATCTTTTAGAATATTTACCTCAACCTGATGTTGCTCTTCCTTTTCAAGATACTACTTCACAATTCCTTCAACTTTTCTTCCTTCTTCCAACTGATGTCTTAATTCAAGAACTTCGTTTTCTTGTTTTTCAAGAGCTTGGACTAGTTCTTTATTCTGCTTATTTTATTTTTCAAGATCTTTTTTTAGCGAGAGGATCTTAGCTTCAAGACTTTCATAGTAACTAGATCTATCTCTGAGTTTCTTGATTGTTGTGCTCCTTTCATTTATTTCATTTCTTAATGATGTCACTTCATCCTGTAGCTTTTAACATTGATCTTCCTTTTCCTTGAACTGCTTCCTTACCTTGTTTCCTTCCTCTAGTTGAGCTTTTAGTTTGGTAGCTTCTT
Organism: Pinus taeda; assembly: GCA_000404065.3. Taxonomy (NCBI): domain Eukaryota; kingdom Viridiplantae; phylum Streptophyta; class Pinopsida; order Pinales; family Pinaceae; genus Pinus; species Pinus taeda. The sequence continues at coordinate 218,574 of APFE030646029.1, forward strand.
CTTTGAAGGAACATTCCCTTTTGTCCAATAGATCTTTTTTATCTCTAATTTTATCCGTAAGCCTTTCAAATTCTGCCTCTATTTGATATCTTTCTTCCTCACCCATAAGAGCAAATTCAGTTGTTTCGCTATCACTTTCATAATCTTCAAATGGATGGAGAAATGTATCACCAGAGGATAACAAATTCATACCTGATAGTTCTTTTGCTTGTTCATCTTCATTCTGAGGTGATTCTAAATCTGAAGAGTTGCTTCCACATATTCCCCATTCTATTTTCCCACTGTCATAGTTCCTTTGAGATGTCTTCTTCTTCTGAGGTGCTTGATTCTTTAGCTTCTTTCCTATTGTTCTATGAATTTCCTTCAAGCGATCAAGCTTCTACCAAAGGACCTGCTCTGATACCAATTGTTGGAAATAATACTGAGAGGGGGGGAGGTGTGAATCAGTATTAGTCAAGTCAATAACATTTTCTTTTCATACTCAAATTTGTATACGCTACTTCCATGAGGGTAACCCACGTGTACATGCAACTATGCTTAAGGAAACAAGCGTATATCTAGCAGACTAATTATTCAGTTAATTCATCATATATTGATCTTTAATTTGTGCATCAGTACTTCATTAAACATTAAACAGTGACCATATGTAGATAATAACAGAGTGAACCATCACACACAGGCAACACATATGAACACCAAGATTTAAGGTGGAAACCCAATGTGGGTGAAAACCACCTACTACTATCGTCTCTGTCTTCTTTTAATATTAAGAAAAATTGTTTACAACATTGTAATGGTGTAGACTCAAACCAGTATGGAGTCTTCTACCTACAGAAGGCTACAACCTTCTCTCATTCTCCAGCTTCTAATGGAAGGGAGCTACAACCCCCTAGCTCTTGTACTAGCCAATATGTTTACTAGTACGTAGGTGCCAACCTACCGAAGGCTACAACCTTCTCTCTTCCTCCAGGGACCTCGTTTCATAAACTTTCATACTGGATACTCCTGGAACACAACATCATAATCTGAAGGCCATGTTTCATCCAATTTTTATACTGGACCCATCAACAACATTGAAGCTCAAAATCAATCACCACTGCAATATATCCATCAACTATATCTGCATCAACCAATTACTAAAACTCAATCTGAATCAACCAAACTCAATCAAGCACTGAAAACCTATGAACCTCTAGCACAACTGAATCAATCATTCATTCATACTTTAACCAATCAACTACAACAGATAGATTATTATAACCAATACATAGATTTGAGTTACATTATCATTCAAAATCAGTTTCCATCTTAAAACCATGCTTCATATTGTATACACTATTTGGTGGAAGCCAACCTGTGTGTATACGCAGCTTTCCTGAAGAAAACCGACATGTAGATCTGCAACCACTTTGTTGCACTTCCAGACTTCAAACATAATCACACATAGAGGATAAAACATGTGTTAGTGATCAGATCTAGTCCATTCACTATCAGATCTAGTCCAATTCATCATCGGATTTCATCCATCAACACTAAAGCTAATCACAATCAACCAACCTAAATATGTAGAATACTGTCTCCAAAAAAATAGTCACCAGAACACAATACAGAACCCAGAATATTGCAACATTAAATAGAACCCTTATAGATAATACTTTAGAAGATATACGCTACCTCCATAAGCCGAACTAGCATGTATACGCTGTTTTACCAAGGTCAACCTACACACAGATCTGGAAATGCTAACTTAAAGCATCTCAACTATTTTAAACTTCATTCAGACCCAGATCATCACATTTACATAATAATAACATACGTCAGTATTCAGATCTAGAATGTTCAAGATCAAGCCACATAATGATAATACATATAAGTCTTCATGATCCCAATCCATCAACGTTCATAAGCCATATAGGTGCCTCCTTAGTTCAGATCAAGCAAAGCATCACAAACCCATAACTTGCATACTTGATCTCATACTTCATCAGATATTCAATACTTGAATGCATTGGCCTAATGAACTTCTCCTCGTATAGTTTTAGGCCTTTCTCAATACTATGGACCAAAACCACTTAGGACCAATACCTTGGACCAATACCACAGACCAAATACCTTGGGTCAGATACCTTGGACCCAAAAACTTGTTTACCCAAGATATACGCTTTTTTCTTTCTGTGAAAGTATGTGTGTACGTATACGCTTCTTTTATTCAATGAACCCACGTGTATATGCGGCTTGGTCAAGGTGAACCTACGTATACCTTTCTTTCTTCATTATGTGTGGCCTGAACTATAATTATTTGTTGTTAACCTGTAGTACTTATATCTTTCATCTAAGTGAGTTGCCATTGTACATTACTTCTGAACTGATTCCTTTGAACTGCCCTGCATCATATCTGTTAACAAAACTACCATGTATTCTATCACATCTGGTATCTCTTCCGTAGATTCATCAAGCTATATATAAGTGATTTTTTCTGCTACAAGTGGGTTGCCATCAAGTACAACACATACATCATAATGCCAACAGTTTGAGCTGCCATCCAGTGCATACTCAAGCCTCAAACCATAGAACGCCATTGATGAAATATGAAATGTGATAAGAACTCGATATCTATATCTAGAAACCAAAAAATTCTTCTTTCTTGTATATTGTTCTTCCTTGATCACATGTGCTCCGATACCATGTAGAATTTTCTCTACAATTTAGCTAGCTCACTGATATCATGTAGAAATTTCACCTGCAGATCAAACTGATATATGCAATGTACTAAAGCATAATACTAGATCTACATCTATCATAAAATTTGTGGAAGCTAATCAACCATGAGAAACATCAAGCATGAACACATATAACTGATAAGAAGGAATCAATCAAACATAACACAGAAGAATTTATCCGGGAAAAACACCATCCTAAAACTACATCTCTGTATTATCAATCAAGTGGAAATCCTCAACAATATACAAAAAGAATCAACTTGAAAGCTATCCTGCTCTCTCTACACTCTAATAATGTAGCTCATGGACTATCTAGGCTTATATATATAGGCTCCAAAAGTCCTCCAAGCCCCTATTTCCTTGCGCAGTTTTGATTGCGGTCCAATTACATAACATGTGTGAATTGGCCAAATCATACCTGCTGTCACCTCGGGTCCAACTACGCAGTACTAGAAGGAATAATATTCATTCCTCATGCAAGGAATATTCACTAAGAATATCCTAGCAACTGATAGTACACTATCTCTCATCTGATCTCAACTGGGTCTCTATCTAAACTGCCATGCATCAATTATCCATGAGTGAATACTCAGTTATCTGAAAATACCAATTGTCACATGCATGCAAGAATCAACAAACTGAATTTCATTAATTTAATAACTTGTTAAATTAATCTAACTGGACTTGACTAAGTTAAAATAATTCAACTGATCCTCTCAACAAAGAACTCATCCTTAATTCCTCAATCAGTGGAGCAAATCAAGGACACATTCCCCAATCAGTGGAGAAATTATTACATGTTCTTACAAAGACTTCAAGTTTGATTTTCCTTAACTAATTAACTCAACCTGAATTAATTAATTAATATTCAAACTACTGGTAAGACCAAATTCGAATTTTACTTCCTATTTCTAGTCCAGGGACTGACTAAAATAGGAATCCACACTGCACTGCTAAAAATAGAACTTCTATTTTTAGCACTTCCATTTTTCATTCCCTATTTCCCAATCTAGAACAGATGCCCAAACTGCTATTTTTAGCAGTGCTATTTTTAGCAATTTCTTGTTGCCAATTTTCAACAATATTGTACCCAGTTTGATCATGAGACGAAGGACCGTCCGACACTAATACCGAGGTTGCGCGATAAAGGAGCACTCCAACCTCCCCCGACTCAGAACCTACAAATGATGAGGTCTGAGCTGTGCGAGGAAGACTTGAATGTAAATATCATGCTCTAAAGTGGTATCACGACAAGAGATGACAAAGGCAAGTAGCCCGAAGAGAGTGCCTGGGTTCGCAAGGCTCCAACAAAGGAACTAGAATTTGATTTAGAGTGCACTACGAAGACATTCATGGAAGCTAAGAAGAGCATCGCAAATGCCTCCACTTTAGGAAGTAAAGACAAACTAGAACTGGAAATGGACCCATTAATGCTCACTACATTTTTGGAGACATGCATGAAGTTGTTTCGCGACAGCAAAGCTATGAAGGGGTTGCAAGAACTCATCAGTAGATGTGCTAGAACCATGCCAAGAGAACCACGCATAGTCTGGAAGCTCGGGAAGCACACAACGTGAATCGGAAGAGAGATGAGATTGACTGCGTAGATCAGGGAATATGAAATGGATCAAGTGATTTTGGATCTAGGATTAGACATGAACGTCCTACCAAAGTAGACGTGGGAGTGCATTGGCAAGCCTGCACTGCAACGGTCTCCTATTCAACTGTGAATGGAAAACCAACAAAAGATCCTACCTATGGGAAGATTGTAGGGAATAATGGTAGATATCGAAGGTGCGAGCGTGCTAGCCGTTTTTGAAGCGATAAAGATTGTTGATGACAACAATCCCCATCCCGTGCTACTGGGATTAGATTGGGCCACTAACATGAATGTAGTGATAAATCTAAAGAAGTGCAAGATGATTTTTGAAAAAAAGTCATTGCACATAGTGGTACCTTTAGACCCTGTGGAAGGGTCATGCTACACAGAGCCAGTGTGCGACTACAATAGCGACAATGATCTATACTATATCTACAATATAATCGCGTGGGAGCAGGACTAGGTAAATCCAACAGACGATGGAAGACTCTCGTGGGAGCGTGAAAGCTCCTGCACCTCAGATTCAAATAACGAAATAGAACAATGGCAGAACCAGTTACACGAGGTAACCATGCTTAACTATATCATGATGACAAGGTCGCCCCACTGCGTGGCAATAGAGGTAAGAGATCTGCCTATGTATGAGGGGTTGACTGAGGTGGATGATTTCCTAAACAAATTTGAAAGAGAAGTATGAGAACAACAACGTTTCGATTCTCTCAAATTGGTACTGTGCGCTATGCCCACAAGATGGTGGGGTGCACATCAAAGAAGTTGCGAGGACTGGCACGAATGCATAAGGATGATGCACATGTGGTTTGGAAAGCCTCAGATGCAGATGAAATCCGAGTATGACAGATGAAACAGCCTGCGTTCCCACCTTTCTAGATGGGTACAGGCATATGGTGTGTAGCCTGCATAGACGCACACCATCCCCACAATAGGTAACACGATCGACAAGCAGGAGTGGCCAAGACAATGGCGTGAATGACCCCTCCGATTGGGATGAGGAAGTATGATAAGACTAAGCACACATAAGCTTTTGACAAAATATGCAAAGCACTAAACATGGTCCATGATGTGAAATGAACTAACAGGGACCTACGTGTACCAGCAGTTCTCTGGGCTTATAGGACCACATGCAAAACCCTGACTGCGTAGGCACTTCCGAAGCTGAAGTATGAAGCGAATACTGTAATCCTTATGAAGCATGCAAAGCATAATCCACGCGTAGTAGCACCAATAGATACAAGGGTTCATGAATCCTGGAAAGAAGGGATTACACAACCGTAGGAAACATAACGCATGGGACTTGAGGATGAAATCCAACATCAAAACCGTAGACTCCACAAACTTTAAGAAGAAAGGGTACGCTTAAGGAAGAAAAGAACTTTGATGGGCACTAAAGTCAAGAAGATGGAGGATAAAATAAAGAAATATTTTCTTGGTAAAAGGACCAGAATGGTAAGGAAGGGTGTATGTGATCATGATGACAGCGTTAAGGCCTATTTCCATGAATTGATCAGTCTGATGCCTTGGCTTGGACCGCATATTGCTAGGCATAATGACCAGGGTAGTGCATTGCAATTAATAAAGTACACAATGTCGACCATAATAGTAAAAGGTACAGATTCTCCAGGAAACATGATGAATGATCAAATGAAAATTTTCACTGGTGGTGTGACCACCTAGCTAGCCAAGGGAAGGATAGTCTTAGCGCTCCAGGTAGTTGGAAGGGAGCATGGGATTATAAACTATTTTGCTAGGGAGCTACGCAATATTGGAGATGCATGCAGAAGCAAAGAGTCACGAGTTCCGCGACTGCGCACAGGGGGTTACGCTGCCACGCGAGTTGGCCAGAAAGTGATGATTAAAGTCACTTTTCATGATGGGATGCTCGACTTGAGGCTAAATGGAGTGGGTGGTAGGAATTTAAGATGCGATTTATGGGCAAAATCTGGGAAAATATGTCGCCAAGGGAGCATTAACAGACCGGATTTGGGGGAAATGGTTGAATTCAAATTCAAAAGTGCTATAAAATACAAAGGGCTGGCCAGCAAAAAAAACTTGGTCATTTGCGAATTGAGCGGTCGAGTAGAACCTTGATTGTTGTGATTTGAGCATTGATTAAGCTTCTAAAATCACAAGTGATAGATTCCTTCATAGATACAATGGCAACAACTAAGGATGGTATGGAGATAGTAGAAGTGACGACCGAAGAGGCACTACGGGCAGTAATTGTGGGGGATGTTCCAGAAGGTGCCAGGATTGCGGTAAAAATCCTAAAATCACCCCACATGGCTAGACCCAAGAAGGACAAACAAGTAATTGATCCCGTATGCGTGTCCCCATGGAATCTGTTGCATAGCAAACTGTTGATGGAGGAGAAGGGGAAATCTGTCACTATAGAAACAAACAAAGAAGAAGAAGATCTACAGGATCTTATCATCACAGAAGAAGAAGATGAAGGCATGGAGGTGGATACTTAGCCTACGCACTCTGTGACAAAACTTCCCACCTATTTCCCCCCACGAAAAGGGAAGGCCAAAGTGCCCAAGGACTTGGACGAGACCAAGATCTCGCTCCAGACCCCGATCCTCCTAGATGGAATTATGTTTAAAGGAACGCACCTGAGCTGCATGCCGAGCCTAAAATTCGAAGATTGGGACCTCGCTGACCATGAGAAGTTCCCTCACCTTCAGACCAGAAACCTCATGAAGCAGAACACCATGAGGGGAGGGGAGTGATAGCATTAGAGCTACGAAAGTGGTTGCGTGGAGTGGAAAAGGCCAAGCTGTTGAACCTACTTTGGGTGCCACATTTCCATCGTGACCCAACAACCATTTTCATCATTAGGGAGCTGCTCTGCCTAGTGCATCATGAGTGTTTATTGCTAGAGGAGCCCATCCCCATCACAACGGACCTGATTCATCGCGTCTCCTAGCTTCCACACAAAGGAGAGGACCCCGCAACCAGAAGGAAAGGGCAGTGATTTGGCCGTCGTGGAGGCCATGGAGAAAAAGTACAAGCTAGAAAAGAAGAAGAGGGGCTATGCCATCTCTAGCATCAAGGGCAAAGTAGTACGCATGGCAACCCAAATCGTGGTAGGAAAAATTATGTGCAAGTGTCGTGTAGATGAGGTACTTGCGCCAATGGTTGCACTGGCCTAACAGTGTGTGGTGGGGGTCAAGTTTAACTGGTCTGAATTCCTCTGCATAGAATTTTTAGAGAATTGCCGTGAAGCCCAGGAACAGGGAAAAATGTTCCACTATGCATGGTTGTTGCTGTGCATAATGCTCATAGCTAGGGAATTGTCGGAGGATAGTCAATTCCCCATAATTAACATATATTTACCGAATGCCACGAAGTACACTTCGCTCTAGGCCACGAAGGATGCTAGAAGTATACGTGACAACAATATCTTCTAGGTGTTCATGGATATGAACCTCAGAATGTGGATCAACGGTAAGCTGCAGTTGTCACCCACAATTTACAACAGTTTGCAGAGTTTTGCATAATTTAAGGTAGACATGCATAACATATATATTAGGGCATGCAAGGACCCGACTAAGTAGTGGACAAAGCTACCCTTTTTATCCAATGATGATGCAATCTTTAATGTCCTAGAGGCATGGCCACTAGAATGGCGTGCCTTAGACATTGCAGAAATCAAGAAGTTAGCAACGCAAAAGAAGATAGACAAGGCCAAGCTGTGCATCACATAGTTGGCTGAAAAACAAAGGAAGGAAACAACAACAGCACAAGAAGCAGCCGTGAAGGCAGGCGAGGGCCAAACAACGCCTTCACAGGGGCAGGAAGTAGAGGAAGTAGAAACAAAAGAAGGAGGCGTGGACCCACGAACCGTGTCCACACAGCTGAAGCGCGAACACCTAGCAGAGCAGGCAAGGTTGTGGAAGAAGGTCAAGGCCTCAAAATTGTCCATCGACCCGATCACCCTAACTGAGGGTGATCTGCATGACATCAGTGAGATGATGCACGATGTCATAAATGAGGCTCTCCAATATTTCATGAAAGAGAACCAGACTGTGTTGGGGGCCCTGAGAGTGCAGTTACAGGAATTATAGGCATGCCCCCCTCAGGTCGGTACCCTTTCGACTATCCTCACAGTCAGATCCATAGCAGTAGAGCAAATATTGTACGCACAGATGACGAACACAATAGTGCTGCTCGAAGGGGCACTAGTGACATCAAATGAGGCCGACAGGCCTTCAGTTAGCGCACTGAAAGGTCTCAGTGTTAATCTAGCTACCCTCTCGCATGGGACTTTATATGTGTTGTAGGATGGGAAAACTGTAGAGCTGCAAGCTAGGGAGAGCCGTGTGGTCCAAGTCCTTAATGAACATAAAATAAATATGGAGCAACTAAGCTTGCAGTGTGATGAATTGGTTTTGAAAAATGAATAGCTGGTACAGGTGATAGATGACGCTTGCCAAAGCATCCTAGATTTGGCCATCTTAGCAGATATACTAGTGGAGGCGCAGATCCACAGGTTAGCAACAGGGGTCCGAAAGGCCAGGGAGGAAATGAAAAAGGTTCAGCTGGAGCTGAATCTTTAGATTTCCGAGCTACAGTTAAAGGCACAGCCATCCACTCCCCTAGAAGGCAGTGTGCTATCACAACGGGATTAGAGAAAATCAGAGGTGCAGTGCAAGACTGCACCAGCATGTTGGAAGAATCACTTGAGTTCCTCACAAATCTTCAGGAGGACCCTAACATCCAACACTTAGAGACAGAGGCACGAGAGCTCCAACATCAGTATGATAGTGTCCGAGGAACTATGTAGATGGTGGTCCTCACCTAGAGGCTTACGTGGATGCAGCAAGCTAAAGCACTGAAGGAGTAAGTGGACGTGACATGACATAAGGAAGCATTCCTAAAAGCGTGCGTCCAGCCTTGGATCGACGAGGCCTTCACCATCATGGCAGACATCGAAGGCAAACTTGCACACATACAAGGGATGCACACATTGATGCAGAGAAGCACTCCTGACATAGAGGTCTCAGAACAATGTATGCAACAGATCTTGCAAGCAACAACTCAATGTGTTGCTGACCTCCACGCAGTTCAAGAACAGTTGGCATGACTCCTTGTAAATATCACCGCATCGACAGAGCGACTCGAGGATGAGTCACGATGTTTGTGCTGGGGGCCTGTTGGGCATGGAATCCCCCCAAGGCATGTTTTGGGGCACAAAGCCCAAGTTTTTACCCAATCTTGTTGTAAATCTTCATGAATTGCGAGCATGGGGAATGAAAGTATGATAGAGTCACAGGGTTGTCCACCCTAGTTTTGTAATGTAATGGCAGCTGGATAGACCTACCCATGGTCCATGGACCATGGGAATGTATAAATAGAGCGAGGCTCTAAGTAGAAAAGAAAAAGGAAGAGAAAAGAAGTCTAAGTGGTTGAGCCGCAAGTTGAAGTGTTTCTTTGGGTCGTAGGGTAGGAGAAAGTTCTGTAGCTGAGTGTGCAGAGGCCTAGTAGTCTACAGCGGAGTGCACAAACCCTTGCAACTAAGTGCACAGGGCACAATCGATTCTATAACCAGAAAAGGAATTAATAAAAATAAGTTTCGCTATAATTTTGTGTATCTATTCTTGGGTTAATGAATGATTGATATAATTTGAAAATGTATAGTTTATTTACTGTGCACACCTGTACGAGTGGTTTATATTGTTAAGTACACTTAAAGCACTCAAGTAGGAAAAGATAAGTAACCAACATTGGAATACTAGTAAGGTGTTGGGTAATAACACATAGTGTGACGCTCAGCCCCTGGGTAGGGCTACACGAAGGTAGGATATCGGGTTGTGAAGTACAGGAAAGTGCGCGAAGCAACCTATGTGCAAGGTCAAACTGCAAACCAGTTTAACTCCTTAAACTTCTTTAGGGTGTGGAAACTTGGTTCTAGCACCCTCCCATACTACTTTAGGTGAGACCTCAGTCTGCGCTCCACAGACTGTTGCTGAAAGGGCCAGTAGTACCGGGATTTGTTTGGCTAACTTAACTTTGAACCTAGGCTAGGTCCCATAAATAAAATGCTTCATCATCCATTGATATTCCTTCCAATCTACGAAGTTGTTCTTATGTGTACTCCACCATCTGGTAGGTGTAGCTTGCAATGTGATGTCTAGTACTTCGAACCGATGTTCCTCTAGTACATCACTTTCAAATTTATCTAGGAATAAATTGACATCTTCTAAACCATCATAATATGATAAGTTGCATACCTCTGTGGATATACATTGGAGTGAATTTGTAAGCATGTTGCATCGCAACAACGATACCTCATGCAAATTGTTTTTTTAGTGTTCGAGCTCTTCATATAAATCTCAATTGCAGGAGCTATCCTTCTCCCACTTAATTCACCCATCCACCATAGGGGTTATCCAATATTCACCCCACGCAGTAAGCTTATAGATTTAATCAATATAGTCTTCCTCATCATTATTGTGTAATGGTTCACTATATCGCAGACCCTCAGATGGATCCAAAGGTACAATAACCCTTAGTTCTTTCTTTTCAAATTTCATACTATGCTTGTTAAGGTTGATGATTATGTTCATATCAAATTCCAAATCAATTCAAAGTAGTGATGGGTATGGGTTACTATCTTCCACTACTTTCATCACTTCAAAATCGATTATGGCTCATGCCCCTTCAATATCCACAATCACTCCATGTAGGCACCCCATAGGAATAATATTTTGATGAAGCACCATTCACAGCTAGATCGGGAACCATTATGGCATTGATCTTCCCATTCTTTCACAAGTTTGCTTTGGCAGAACATTTGCATCAAACCCCAAACCAATAATTACCTGGGCCATTTTGAATTCTCCAATCTGGGTAGTCAATCTCATTTCGTGACCAATCCTTTTCTTATTTTTTCCCACCTTATGTACGCACATTTTTTTGGCAATGGATTATTCTTGCCAATGTAGTTATCTATCAGCTCTTTTAGTCCCTCTACTACCTTCTTATCCCTTAGGAGATTCATACAGGTTTGTAAAAATGATGCTAATAATGAGGGGTCTACCTCCTATGCAGTACTAATGTCTTCAGGCTTTCCCATGTATGTACTTTGAGTCCTTGATGTTGAAGCTCATGCATCCGCAAAGTTCCTTTTTTATTCCATAAATTTTTCCTTTACATTATTCACATCGAATCCAACCTCCTTGTTATCACCCTTGCGGACCCATACATTTTTCTTTGGTTTTTTCCCTTTATCCTCCTCGATAGTTATGTTACTTTGCGTGACAATATTAACACTAGAGCCATCTCCACAAGGTTCTGATCTCATCATCTGGATGTTCTACATAGGCTACGAAGTATAATTTTTCTTTTCTTCCGTCTTTGCAATGATCACATGACAATCTTCTATGAAATGATAAAATTGGCGACAATATTGACATGAGGGGTGCATTGGATTTTGACAATCTTGCGTAAAGTGACCTGGTTCTCCATAACTATAACAAATGATCTGGCTGTGACCTCTTCCAGCTCCTCCTCGTCCTCCTCTTCCTCGACCCTGAAATCCTATGTGTGCTATAGTTTCACCTTGATCTTGAGGACAAGATTCCATCTGTACTCTATATGTTGGTTTTTTGTCTATCATCAATTCATAACTCCGGTAGTTGTGCTCATCATGACCCATAGACTTACAAAAATTAGAGAACAGATGTTGGGGAGTTTGCATGAACTTCTGTAGAAAATGACAATTGTCAGTCATGTGTTTTCCTATAATCTAAAAAATAATGCACCAGGGTACCACTCCTATACTTGGCCCAACGGTGTATTCTAGCTTCAGGAGGATAGGTCCTCCCCCAATAAAGACAACTCTAATACACCAAGAAATGGTCCTTATTGTGACCCTAGCCCTTACATTTCAAGCACCATACTTCCGCACGGACCTCATTTTGGACTTATATCCCCTTTTTGAGGCTCTGCAACTCCATATGCAGGCTAGCCAACTATGATTGAACCTGTTGCGCTCCCAGATTCATATCTTGAATAGGTGATGCTTCCATTTTCATAGAAATGTCTAGTGCCTCAGCCTATTTTCCAATCTTCTGTTGCGACAGTGGAAATCTCAAATGGGGAAATACTGAAGCATTGTACTATTCCTTATGCTGGTCATCTATGATCTGCATATTAGCTTGCTAGAGTAGACATTTCAATGTCTCATCAAAGTCCCATGTAGATTCATTCACCTTCTACTGAATCTCGTCTACCTTTGTTATTGACTAGGCTTGTGACGTAGGCTTCTTGAATTCATTATTTAGTGCTTCCTTTGTTTCCTTCAAGGTCGCATTTGGATGAGTTGAAAAATACTTAATGTACAATATCAATGCTCTATCTTGCAATACTGTGACTAGTTGCACTTTTTTTAGGTCATCATCATCTGCAATTTTTTGTGACTTCCACACAGCATCTTCGATAAACCAAAATTGTTCAAGGTCCTCTGTCCCCAAGCCTTTGAATATGGGAATTTTCATAGCGTTCACCATGTTGAATAATTGGTCCAGATGGATATTGATGGCCACCCGCCAAGTCCACTTGGACACCCACTATTGTTTCTTTCAGCTTTTCAGTTTCCTTAATTGTAGCACAGTTTACTATTTTTAGCATTTTTTCGGGTCCTGAACTTCCGAAGCCATTTTGAGGCCCTAAATGACGTTTTTGGGGAAAATTGGGAGCAACATGGTTCAATGGACCATGTTTCTCTTCCCAAAGTTGTAGTTCTCGGATATATCTTTCTAACGAGATATTGTGTGTGTCAAATGGAGATCATATGCCAAAGTTACGACCCTAGGAAGTTGATGTACCAATTTACCCAAACTGGGCCCACAATTTGGCGTTTCATCTTCTAGGGTTAGGTTTCTAGATGTTTAGGGTTTTCCATTGTTTCTCAAAAATAAATAGGCCTTCGAGCCTCATTGTAACATAGTTAAGAGGCATGTAGCCGCCACATCTCTTTTGAGAGATAAGCTACCATCGCCCTAGTTGGTTTATTTCCATTTATGTTTGTAAGCATAGTTCAGTATTTTACAGTAATGAAATGAAGTATTATTTCCTCTGCATATTTGTATTTATGGTATCTCTATAATTTGTTGCATCCCTGTTTAAATTTGGATCAGTGGTATGAGAGTGGTCTGCTTTTTCTCTGTTTTTCTTTACATGTCCCCAACGAGGTCGGGATATAAGGAGTTAGGGCTTGAACTAGTCAAACATTTGCAAGACCAACCTCGCGAATACCGACGACCTCCCATGAAGGATGAAAATAAATATGAGGGGGCAAGAGATCCTATCAGAATCTTGCTCGAAGAAGCCCTCGAGTAGCAAAAGAACACAATGTTGGACAACTTTGCTCAGATCCTTTAGTGGCTACCTAGAGGTGACACATCGGCTTCCAATATCTACTCTAGAAACGCAACACCCTTTAAGGTACAAGTTAATTTTGAAATCCCCATCTTCGAGGGTCAAATAGAAGCAGATATCATAGATAAATGGTTAAATCTGCTTGAAGGGTATTTTTCTGTTCATGATTTTTCGAGTTGGGAAAAGATTATTTTCGCCCTTCTCAAAGCAACCCCCCACATCAAGGATTGGTGGGAAACCTACTACAAGCAGAAGGATGAAAGTATGGGCTCACTATTTTCAGCTACACCCACTTGGAAATCATTCCATACTACCATCAAGGAGTAGTACTACCCTATTGGAAGCTGTGAAGATTAATACATAAAGTGGACCATGCTGTGGCAGGGAAGGGACCAAGACCTATCAAAGTTTACAAATATTTTCCATACCCTTTGCACAAAGTTGGGTATCAAGGATTCAGAGAAGCATTTGGTAATCAAATACATCTAGGAAGAAATAGAATTTTAAGAATCTCCTCGCTCAGCACAGCATACCGATATTTCATCAAGGTCGAAAAAAAGTTTAAATATAAGAAGCGAGACTTTGGATCTGTGAATCCGAAGCAAGGGAAAGGTACCACCAAACCATAGAACAAAGAAAAAAGCCAAGGTGGGGCAACCAATGAAAACCCGCCAAAGCTGCAAGCAAAGAATAGTGCTGCAATGCCGAAATAGGACATAGGAAAGTGGTGTGAGTTCCATAAGAGCTCCACTCACAACACAAGTGACTGTCAGACCAAGCAGTGACTGGTGGCCGAGCTAAGGGTTTCAGAATCATATGTATGTTCTGACTCTAACTCAAAACTTGACAAGGGGAATGACAAAGGGAATTAGATTATCAATGCAAAGCCCAATGCCACCATTGCCACCACAAAGATCTAGAAGGAGGAACTCGAAGACCTAGAGGAGGAGGAGCCTCTTTTCCACTCCCAGATGTGGGTAAAGGGCTCCTCGCTACAGTTCATTTTAGACACTAGGAGCCAAAAGAACCTCATTTCGGTAGAGGTCATGAATCAGTTGGGCTTATCGACCATAGCACATCCATAACCGTACACCATCCGGTGGCTTCACCAAGGACAGGATCTTCGTGTAAGCCAGCAGTGTCACCTTCAATACAACATCAAGCCCTTCACGGATGAGGTATTGTGTGATGTTTCTCCCCTTGATGTTTGTGATGTATTATTAGGACAACCATGCTTGTGGAAGTGACATGTTGTGTATGAATCAAGGCCCCGTACTATTATTGTTACTTTGGGAAATAAGTTGTACAGGATACCAAAGGTAGCACCGCCTACCACCATCTCTTTAGTTACTACAAAACAATGCAGCAAGATCATTTCCAAAACCGGGAAATTTGTTTTCCTGATGATACGCCCTCAAGGAAAGAAGAAGACGGTGGCCACGACCTCCAGATAAGGCCCCTCTACACGACAACTATAGATGGACAAGGTCGTGGAGGAGTACAAGGACATCTTCACCTCCCCCGTAGGGGTTCCTCTACACTGTCAGGTCAAGCACTCCATCGATTTGACCTCAAGTGCACTACTGCCCAATGGACCAATCTATCGGTGCTACATTCTGGATAATGATGAAATCAAGAGGAAAATTCAAGAGTTGTTGTAGAAAGGTCACATCCGTTCGAGCTCATTGCCTTGTGGGAGCCCGATCGTGTTTGTAAAGAAGAAGGATGGGACTTGGAGGCTCTGTATTGACTATCGGGCTCTGAACAAGATCATTGTCCTTAATAGGTACCTGATCCCACAAATTGATGACCTCTTGGACAAATGAAGGGGGCAAAATATTTTAGCAAGATCGATTTGAAGTGAGGATATCACTAGGTACTAATTGAACCCTCCGATGTGTGGAAGATTGCCTTCAAAGCCAAGGAGGGCCTTTTTGAATGGTTGGTTATGCCTTTCAGATTGAAGAATGCTCCCACAACCTTCATGAGGCTAATGGATGACATCTTGTGGTCATTCACCAACTCATTTTTAGTGGTATACTTGGATGACATCCTAGTCTTTAGCCAGAGTTGGGAAGAGCACCTCCACCACATCCGACAGGTTCTCCAAACATTGCGGCAACACAAGTTGTGTGTCAATTTGGAGAAATGCACTTTTGACATGACCCAGGTTCAGTATATGGGATACATTATTGATGAATGGGGGGTGCATGTGGATCCAACCAAGATAAAAGTCATTCAGGATTGGCCATCTCCAACCTCTCTGACATATCTCTGCAACTTTCTAGGTCTTGCCAACTTCTACTACAGGTTCATGTTGGGATTTCTAGGCCCTTGAGTCAAGTCACCAAGGGAGGAGTGAAAGAAAAATTATTTTTGGTTTGAATATCAACAAAAGGCATTTAAAAAGTTGAATATCACCTCTGCTCAGCACTAGTACTCGCATTACCAAACTTGCAACAATCATTTGAGGTCAAGACAGATGTCTCTGACTACGCTATTGGGGTAGTCCTTACTCAACATGAGCATCTAGTGGCATATCATAGTGAGAAACTTTCAGACACAGCTCGAAAGTATCCCACATATGACAAAGAGATGTATTCCATTGTGCAGGGCTGCCGATAATAGAAGAATTATATTTTGGGGAAGGAAACAGTCATCCACATAGAACACCAACCCCTGCAGTTCATATAGACCCAAGGGAAATTGCAGAATGATCGCCATCAGAAGTGGTCCACATACCTACAACAGTTCCATTTAAATATCAAGTATAAGAAGGGAAGCACCAATAATGTTGCAGACTACCTCAGTAAACCACCGATCATGGCGTTAACCATCGTGCTCAACTCTTGTAGGCATGAGACTTCTGGTTGGCCACATCTCTACAAAAGTGACCCAGAATTTAGCCACACATACCGGACACTCTTGGAGGGTTAGCATGTTCCAGATTTTCACCTCTAGGATGCCTTGTTATGCCACTTAGGTCACCTTTCTCTTCTTTCAAGTGAGCGTGCCAAGATGATTTGGGAAGCACACTACAGTCAGGCTACTAGACATTTTGGGGTTGAGAAAATGGTGGCAATAATGCAGAAATATTTCTATTAGCCGAATCTTCGATAGGATGTCGGGAAGTGCATTAGATCATGCACTACCTGCGCCATTGCAAAACCGACCATCAGGAAGCAATGCCTCTATACCATGTTGCCTACCCCTAGTTGACCTTGGGAATCAATCTCCATGGATTACATGTTGGGCCTTCCTTCTACTAAGCATGGAAATGACTGTGTTTTCATGGTCGTCGACAAGTTCTCGAAGATGGCCATTATGGCGGCCTACAAGAAGAATATCACAATAGAAGCCACTGCTAAACTCTTCTTTGAATGAGTGTGGGTACACTTTGGGAACCCACAGTATATCATCTCAGATTGTGACAACAGGTTCCTCAGTAAATTTTGGTCCAGCCTCTGGTTGATGCTGGACACCAAACTCACTAAGCCCACAACCTTCCATCCTCAAACTGATGGCCAGACAGAGGTTGTGAACAGTATGATCGTACACATTATGCGCATGTAAAACTCAAAACATCCATGCACATGGGATGAGATCCTCCCCTATGTTTAGCACAGCTACAACCGGGCTCTCCACAGCTCGACTAGCCACAAACCTTTTTAGGTGGGCTTGGGATTCCAACCACAATGTCCCATTGATGTGGCCATGCCATTTGCAACTACTCATGCAAATTCAGCTCATGTCCAGTCCAAAACAGATAAGTCAAACAAATTCATTGAGCACATCCAACATATTTGCCAGGAGGTCCATGACATTTTAGAGAAATCAAATGCCAAGTACAAGTAGCGACATGATCAACATCAGGTGCCACACAAGTTTCAGGTGGGCAACAAAGTTTGGTTGCATTTACAAAAGGAACGCCTTACCAGAGCCTGTTGGAAACTCAAACCACTCTAATATGGTCCTTACACCATTACCAAGGATTTGGGAGACAATTCATTTGAGCTCAACATTCCCCCATTCCTTGATCTGCACCCAGTGTTCAATGTGGATTACCTTCGGCCATACTTCCCATCATTACTAGACACATCCAACATTACAAAACAACTCATACCCACAAAGTTAAATCCAGATTGCATGGAACAAGATGCAACTGATTGGATCATGAACAAAAAGACGAAGCACACCTGCTAGCATAATATCCAACTGTATCGAATTGTCAAAGTAGACCAACTCCTTCACCAGGGTAAGGGGCTCACCAGGTACCAAGTTCAGTAGAAGTTTCCTCATCTCATGGAGGAACTCAACACAATGGGGACCATTTCTTCCTAAGGGGGGAGGAATGATCCAGGTGGATATTGGTGGCCACCTGCCAAGTCCACTTGGATGCCCACCATTGTTTCTTTCAGCTTTTCAGTTTCCTTAATTGTAGCAAAATTTACTAATTTTAGCAGTTTTTTAGATCCTAAACTTCTAGAGCCATTTTGAGGCCCTAAACGACATTTTTTGATGTACCAATTTACCCAAACGAGGCCCACGGTTTGGCATTTCATCTTCTAGTATTAGGTTTTTGGATGTTTAGGGTTTTCCGTTGTTTCTCAACAATAAATAGGCCTTCGAGCCTCATTGTAACACAATTCAGAGGCATGTAGCTGCCACATCTCTTCTCAAAGATAAGCTACCATCGCCCTAGCAGGTTTATTTCCATTTTTGTTTGTAAGCATATTTCAGTGTTTTATAGTAATGAAATGTAGTATTATTTCCACTGCATCTTTGTATTTATGGATATCTATGTAATTTGTTGCATTCCTGTTTAAATATGGATCAATAATGAAAGTGGAGGTGGAGGTGTATGAGGTGGAGGTGATGGCAGATGGATGTGGATGGATGTGGTATTCCCTTGATGCCCTGATTTACTATCTATAGTGAACCTTGAGGTGTTTTCAGAATACTACTTTCTTCATCACTATCAGATGCTCCCAACAGAGGGTTGTTCTCAGCACCTGAATCTAGGTCTCTCCTCAACATCTTTCCACTTTGCATAGTTCCCGTCGAGTCTCTTCTAAACATTAATTCAATGGCATAATCCTTTTCTCGCACAATATCATTTTAATCCAAGTTTTCAGGGATTTAAAATACTTACCTCTTGGTCCTTTGAAAACCTAGTGTTTAGCTTTGCTATAACTGATAGATGTATCGATCACAAACTCAGTGATGAATCCACCAAAAATTCTATCAATCGAGTAATCGACAGCCCTCACGAACTTATTTTTTGAAGCTTCTAGGTGCCTTACAAAATATGGGGTCCACACAATAGGGTTATCAAATGTCCACATACCTTGATTGTCCGCCAATGTAGACAACTAAAGTGTAATTCACATGGAAAATAGCAGAAGAAAATTTTGTGTTCATTTGTATATATGTATCTATTCAATAACTCTTCCTTCAATAGGCGTGGATTCTTGCTTTCCTGGGATTCAAATTCGTACAACTTCTAATCTATCCACTTCAATATCTCCTTCTTAGTTGGGAACCATTTATTGGCTTGAGGGGATCTGGACCTAGGTTCAGAATTAGTTGCGCCCACCAACAAAAGCCTACACTACCCGCCCTTTTAGCAACAAATCGTGTAGCGCAGATTGCATTATCACCCAAGGCAGTATCGGGGGATGACATAATTGGGTTTCTGCATCTAGAGGTTTGTGTGATGGGTTTTTATTACTTCTAGGGATTTATTCCAGCCTTCGCAAACCCTAACCCTTGGAACACGAAAATTACAGTAACTTAAGAAAATAGATTCTAACTATGTGCTAATTGCTTTAAACATTCGTAAAATCAAGTAAAATCATAGATCTACAACTTTCGTGCATCTATTAAGTGTTTCTTATGATAATTGCAATAAGCAAAGTGAATTCATGGTAAATGCAGAAGTAAAATAAACACACAGATAAACAAATATTTCTCCCAAATAGTCTTTATTATGCTCAATCCTTTTGTTACGGACTCTTTCCTTCCTGCGCACACAGTTGCTGGGGCCTGCACAGTCAATTGCGAACTTACCAAGGTCTCCACACACATAGCTACCAGAGCCTTCCCCTTCCTCTAAGTACAAAAAACAAAATCTTTTGACTTAGATCACTTGCCCATACATAGATCTTCAATTGGTTGGTCCTCTTATGACTCTCTATGACTCCTTTTTATAGCATCTTCTTTTATAATACCATGGTCTACAAACCATGGGCAGGTCATAAAAAACTTATATTCTAATAAATTAAAGGGTTTAGACCTTCCTAAAACTCCTTTTACTCCTAATGATCTTCGCGCTCTGTTCCTTAAAATTCGGAGACTTTACAAAAATAACAAAAATTATTACAAAATTGACCACAGGGGACCCTGTCCCAACAATTTGTCATGGAAAAAAAAGTTGTTTAGAATTAGTTGAGCATCCCTGAAGTGGAGCAAGGACCTCAATTGTGAGGTTAAAATTATTAAGAGTCCAAACGAGGAACTTGGTAGCATAGTTGGTTCGATGACAACGTAGCCCCTTAAGGTCGAGGGTTCGAAACTTAGCAGAAGGAGGGTTATTTTTTGTATTTTATTTATGTGAATGACATGCCAAACTATTTAACATTTAACCAAAAGACAATGTCCATTTCATAGCACCACTGCTTGACTCTAGGCATTTTGTAGAAAGCATTCTAGAAGGAGGCATTCTATCAAATTGCGAAGTTTTCTATTTTTTTATGGTTCAAAATTAGTGCAAATTGATTTTTGAAAAAGGGTTTTGGTTGGAATTTTTTGCAACTTGATAAAAGGAAGCTACAAATATATGTTGAGAATATGTAGGTCATGGTTCTTATTTATATAAGCATGTGAATAGGTTTTTGACTATAAGGACAAGGAAAATTGATTTGGAAAATATTTAAGCTTATGGATGCAGTTTGAAATATTGTGAAAAGTGGTACACAATAGATTAACAAAGGAGGTGGGTGCCTCCACTGAGTTTGGTGCCTTAATTAGGTTGATGCCTACAACAATTCAAATTTTGCACATTTTTGAGGTTATGCCTCAATCAGGTTCTAGCCTATTGCAAGTGGATGATTGCACATTATTCAAGTTCGGTGCCTCAACCAAGTTGTATCCTATTGAAATTGGGTGTTTGAACACTTTGGGGTTTGGTGCCTCTAAGAGTTCATTTCCTACAAATATGTATAAATGAATTGAAGAAGAAGAATAAAACAAACTGTTTTTTTAGACTGCATGGTTTTCCACATAAAATCTTGTGTTCTCTTGTTTTTATCCCATGATGGCTTATTCAAGCAAAGTTTCATTTATTTTTATGACACAAATTGTTATGATACACTTTTACATGGTTAATTATTGATTAAATGTTTGAAATGATAATTTTTTCCATTACATTGATTCACCCCTCCTCTCAGTGTGATCTTTGGTCTAACAGGTGGTATCAAAGTGGGTGCCTTCAGGAACAATTAATCACATAAAGGTTGATCTCAAGAAAGATTGATGCCATTAGATCATCATGCGAGCCTCCTTTATTTGATGGATCCAACTATGATTTCTGGAAGATAAGAATAAAATCATACCTTGTATCCTTGGGATTGATGCTTGGGAAGTTGAAGAGAACAATTACCAAGTTCTTGACACTCCTCCTACAAATACAACTAGTAAGGAACTCTATACGTCCAATACAATAGTTAAACATGTTAGTTTGAGTGGTTTTTCAGATGAAACATTTGTCAAAGTAATGCATTGCAAGTCAGCCCATGATATATGGAACAAGCTTAAAAATTGTTATGAAGGGGACAAGAGGGTAAAGGAATCCAAGATTTAATATTATAGTTCTCTGTTTGAAAGTTTGAAAATGGAATAAGATGAGGATATTGCTTCATGTTTTATTTGAGTAGAAAAGATTGTCAACTATATTGCAAATCTTGTTGAAGATGTCAAGGATGTTGTTGTTGTTCAGAAAATATTGAGTTATCTATTAGGACCCCATATTGTCTCTCTTTGACCTTATATTTTGTCATAATATTACCCTTTTCAACCCATATTTGAAAGTCCTTGCTAGTGTTTTGACTCAATCATTCTAAAGGTATACAGTGACTCTTCTCATTGCTATATGTTTAATTATTTAACACATAATCATGCTATATTTATAATTGATCTTTGAAGTTGACTGAGTTGCTGAACAATTAAAGAATGATGTGCAAACCGCATTGTTGAAACTGCCTTAAGCTGGCAGGGCTATCTTTTGCAGTCGCATAAACAGCAGGAACAACACACAAATCTCGAAGCTAAAACAACAAGAACATCATGCAAATCTCAAGGAGATAGTTGAGATTTGTGTACCAGATTTGACAACAACAAAGGAACCTGATCGATCACTAAGGAAGCTATTACATTGGTTGTAACGTTCATAATCTAAATTACTGTAACAACATTCTGTTGACGGGACATTGATTTCCCTATTTTTGTATAAAGGGTTGAACTAGAATCTATAATGTAAATCTTTTGTAATAGATGTCTTCTCTATAAAGAGGAGACATTTACATTAGAAGGGGAATGAACAAGTTGTAACACAAGGATTGTAGTTGAAGGAACGAGACTGAATCTTTTCTATAATATGGTATATTGATGAATGAATAGAGTTTTGTTCTAAGTACCCCATATTAGTTTTTGTGTCCTGGGGAATCTTGTGAGAAGGACAGGGCCCATCTTCATCACAAGATTCACCCATTCTCTTTCTGTTGTGTGTTAAATGTGATTTCGGTTCATACCTTGTTAACAAGTACTGTTTCTGGATGTTATTTTACTTTTGCTAGAACTCTGTTTCTCTTTTAATCGATTGATGCTATTTTATGAGTGCCTCACTGGTGATTAGGTTTACAGAGTGAATTGGTGAACTAGATAACAGAGGCAGGTGCTGAAGGTTCCTACTCTAGGTATAGTGTCCTGATCCTTTGTTACAGAACAACCATTGTTTTCTTTTGCAGATTTATTCTTTCTGATTAAATATCCATCTCTTATTAGATATCTACAATAGAGTATAGTTTTTGTAACACAGAGTAAATATTTAACAGGGTGTGATTTATTTATACTACAACTTTTAGTGCTATTAAAATTGAGTACATACAGTACGTAGTTGCCTTTGAAATAATCGAACTTTCCCAGGTTGATAATTTATGTGGCACTCGACTGTTTAATTAGTAAACAATTAAAGTGACCAACATTTTGGCGCCATTACTGGGGAAGGCGACTGAAGATTTTAAGAGCATTAATGATTTTCTTTTAAATGTACAGGATGCATGAAAGGACGCAGGAAAGCTAACCCTACAGGCGGTAGGGGCCAAGGCAGAGGAGGAAGGAAAAATTTCATTGACAACATTATTTCAAAAGCTAAAACATCTAAGAAAATAAGCTCTCAGAGGCCACAGAATTGGCACCCTCTCCAGACGGATTACAAAACGAAGGGAGTATTGGGACCAGAAAGGGCCGAAGAGATAGTAGAACAAATCAAGGAGTCAGTGGAAGATATTGAAGAACCAATAGAAGATATTGAAGCTGAAGAACCAATAGAAGATATTGAAGTTGAGGAACCAGTCCAGGACATTGAGAACCCAACAGAAAGTGCTGAAGACCGAGCAAGTGAAACAGGGGAACAAATAATGGACGGGAACAATGAAGGACCCGTTGGTGGGGGACGAAGAGAAGGAGGAGGAGAAAATTCCCTTTCCACCTTGGAATTCCCTATTGGAAATCTTCCTAGAGGGGAAACTCCTATGAAGAACATCCCACTCTTAGCCCTACCTAATTTCCATAGTTTATCATCTGAAGACCCTGATGAATTTTTGTTTGAGTTTGATATATTATGTAGGAGTTATGATTATGTTACTAATTCTCAAAAGTTAAAGTTATTTCTAGCAACATTAAAAGGAAATGCACTAAGGTGGTTCATGAGCCTAGGAAGACATGTGATCACAACATGGGATCAAATGAAAGAAAAATTCTTGGCCAAATACCAGGACTATTGCCAAGCAAGAGAAAGGAAGGAGGAACTATTTAACATGGTTCAGAAGGAGGACGAAAACCTGGAGGATTTCATGGAAAGATTACAATATAATTTGCAGTGATCTGATGATCCGAATATGAGTAAGGATATTCTTAAGTCAATACTGTTAAAAGGGGTACAAGATGACTGCTTAGACATGTTGAATATGATTGGAAAAGCGGATATATCTAAGGAATCGTTTGACGAGATTGTCAAACTCTGTAAGAGATGTTCAAGAGGAGTAGAAAACAGACCAAAAAGCAGAGATAGTACATACTCAAGAGTCTAGAAATTAGCTAGTGGAGGAGCAACACAGGCTGAAATAGGTAACTTACTTGAAGAATTTAAAACTGAAATGTTAAGCTCTTTTGCTTCACAAATTGATACCTTGTAGGTTAAAAAGAAGCAGGTGGAGGCAGAAGTTGCTTTGGCTATTTTCTGCTCTAAATGCAGAGGAAAAAACCCACTAAGGGAATGCCCACTGGACAAGGTACCAATTTGTAGTATTTGCGAGAAGGATCATGAGACTCAACAATTCCCTTCTTTACCAGGAATAAAAGCAGCACTGCAACCAACTGAAGAAGAAGCTGAAGCATTTTACTTGTTGACACAGAGGAGGCAATGGAAACCACGAGGACAAGGTACGAATTCTAATATGCCATTTAATTGTTGGAATAATCATCCTCCTTTTCAAGCAAATTACCCACCCTTGAATCAAATGCAATACCCACCCTTCAACCAAATGAACTTCCCACCTATGCAGCAACCAAACCCTCCCTTTGTCGATCCTACAATATGGAATCCCTAGGCTCTACAACAATCTTATTTTAATCAATGGAACCCAAACTGGACAGCTCAACAAATCCCATTTCCAAACTAATTCCCCTAGTATCAGCAATCTCTCTCCCTGCCATCAAATGCTCCACCGAATAACCAGACAATGAGACCCCAACTGCCTGTGCAACCGAACCCCAACCCTAATAATAATAAATCTCTGCGGGTCATTGATATTCAAAACTAGCCTGTTTTCCATATGCAATGTAATGATATTCATTTGCACTCTGGGAGAATAGTTGAACCCATTATTGACAACATTACTTCTTCTAACTCTGATAAAGAGGAGACAGGAAAAGATAAGTCATCTAATAACAATGCTGGAACAGTTGAGTCATTCTCTAGTAAAACTGCTGAAACAGCAGAGCTGCCACTCCCTGAACATCTGGCTCTTACCAAGACACTTGAGCCACCTGCTTTTAACCTCTTAGGAGAATTGCAGAATCTGTATGTTAAAATTCCACTCCTACAAGGACTTAGAGATGTACCAATTTATGCTAGAACTGTTAGAGATATTTGCATTAAGAAACCTGGAAGAAAAGCTAAAGATCCCCTCACAGTTCATGTGATGGGTGATCTAGCTGCTTTAATGTCAGGAAAAACCCCTCCTATGAAATATGGTGACCCTGGTCATCCTACAGTTATAGTACAGGTTGGAAAAAAATTTGTTTCCAGAGTTCTAGTAGATCTAGGTGCTGCTATAAATATTATGACACTTGAAACTGCACAATTATTACAGTTAAAGAATGTAATTAGGGAAACCCCAACCATTTTAGAACTAGCTGACCGTTCCACAATCA
Source organism: Pinus taeda (assembly GCA_000404065.3). Classification (NCBI taxonomy): domain Eukaryota; kingdom Viridiplantae; phylum Streptophyta; class Pinopsida; order Pinales; family Pinaceae; genus Pinus; species Pinus taeda. The sequence continues at coordinate 244,008 of APFE030646029.1, forward strand.
AACAAGGAGTTATTGATGACCTGATAATTTCTTTTGGAACTACCCAACTGATTTTGTTGTATTACAGACTAAAACAAAGTTGGGGGGACATCCATTGATTTTAGGGAGACCTTGGCTGGCTACAGCAGATGCCTTCATCAGCTGTAGATCAGGTTCAATGACAATTTCTAACGGATGTGAAACCAAGCAGCTTACTCTTTACCCTCATGCTACACTTATGATTAACAATGATAACTCTATATGGTTAGACTATGAGGATGATGAGACCCAACCCATCTTGACTATTGGACAAGCCTTAACTTTTAAAGATACAACCGAGGATGAACTAATTAGCAATTTTATTTCTGAACCTTCTTCAGCTAACTTTGAAACACATGATCACTTGAATACAATCTTGGAACCTGAATCACAACAAAATCTTAAAACTGAAAATTCATCTCATACATCAGCTGATATCTCCTCCAAGAGTATAACAGTATAAATCGAGTCTGGCAAAACATTAAATATAAACCCTAACCTAACAAATGTTGAAACACAATAGTTAATGAAGTTACTTCATGAGAATAAGGAAGCATTCACATGGGACTACACAGATATGAAGGGAATCTCTCCTGAGTTATGTACTCATCGTATTTATATCAAAAAGGGGTCTCACCCAGTCTATCACCCCCAGAGATGAATGAATCCCAATTTAAGGGAAATTTTGAAAGAAGAACTTCAAAAATTGCTGAATGCAGGATTTATATATCCTATATCTGATAGTGAATGGGTTTCTCCATTAGTGATTATACCTAAGAAAAATGGGAAATGGAGAGTGTGTGTGGATTATAGAGCTCTAAATAAAGCCACTCAGAAAGATCATTTCCCCTTACCATTTATTGATCAAGTGCTAGACAATTTGTCAGGAAAGAGATTCTTTTCCTTTTTGGATGGATTTAGCAGATATAACCAGATCAAGATTGCACCCCAAGACTAAGACAAGACCACTTTTACTAGTCCATGGGGGACTTTTGCCTATAGAGTTCTTCCATTTGGGCTATGTAATGCTCCAACAACATTTCAAAGAGCAATGATAGGAATTTTCTCTGATATGCTTAATGACTCCTTAGAAATATTTATGGATGACTTTACTCCTTATGGTGTGACTTTTGAAGATGCATTACAAAACCATGAGAAAGTACTTAAATGATGTATAGAAGCTCATCTTGCCTTAAGTACTAAAAAATGCCATATGATGATGAATCAAATAATTGTATTGGGACACTTCATCTCATTCCTAGGAATTCAAGTTGATCCGGCTAAAGTGCAGGTAATTCAGACTCTTCCTATCCCTAAAACACAAATTGATGTAAGAAGTTTTTTAGGAAATGCTAGATATTATAGAATATTTATCAAGGATTTTTCTAAAATAGCTTCTCCTTTGTTTGTGTTACTTATGAAAAATGCAGAATTCAAGTGGACTGATGGTTGTCAAAAAGCATTTAATGAACTTAAACATCAGTTGTCTACAGCTCCTATCTTAAGAGGACCTGATTGGGCACTCCCCTTTCATATATCCTCTGATGCTTTAGATACTGCAATTGGAGCTGTCTTGGGTCAAGAAGAAAACAATCATCCTTATGCTATCTATTTTATTAGTAAAAATATGACCCCCGTTGAACATAATTACACAGTTATCGAAAAGGAATTTTTAGCAGTCATTTATGCTATTAATAAGTTTCGACATAGTATTATCGGTTACACTACTTTTGTTCATACTGATCACTCGGCCATTAAGTATTTAATGAACAAATCAGTTACAAATGCTCAAGTTATCAGATGGTTATTATTACTACAAGAATTTGATATTACAATTGTAGATCGACCAGGTAAAGATAATGTAGTTGTTGATTTCCTTTCTCAGATAAAAATTGATGAGAACACTCCAGTAGATGATTCCTTTACCGATGAATATTTATTTGTAGTATCTGCTTACTCACCTTGGTATGCAGACATTGCCAATTATTTAGTTGTAGGGAAGCTACCATCACACCTGTAACACAGAGAGAAAAGAAAGATCATTCAGCAAAGTGCTAGGTACAGCTGGATAAGTGGGTGTCTTTTTCACATAGGACTTGATCAGGAAATTCGGAGATGCATCAGAGAAGATGAAGTTTATGATATATTGAAGGATTTTCATGATGGCCCTTGTGGAGGGCATTTTGCTGATAAAAGAACAACACAAAAGGTTCTTAGAATGGGTTATTATTGGCCCTCACTTTTCAAGGATGCAAAGAAATATGTTAAGGCCTGTGATAGCTGTCAGAGAATGGGCCAGCCTAATCACAGGGATGAAATGCCACTGAACCCCCAGGTAATACTTTGAACCCTTTGAAAGATGGGCTCTAGATTTCATAGGTCCCATCAACCCTCCATCCAATCAAAGAGTTTATATACTAGTTTGCACAGATTATATGACTAAATGGGTGGAAGCTAAGGCACTCCTTAGAGCTAATGAAGAATCTGTTTTAACTTTTTTATTTGAAGAAATCTTTTTTAGGTTTGGATTTCCTAGAGAACTAGTCACAGATGGAGGACCTCCCTTCAACTCTCATGATTTTAAAGATACACTTCAGAAATATCACATTAAGAATAAAATGACTACGCCATATCACCCCTGGGCCAATGGGCAGGTGGAAAGTATGAATAAATTCATAGAAGCCATTTAAAAAAAAATGGTAAAGGAGAATAGAAGGGATTGGTTTCAAAGGTTGTTGGAAGCATTATGGGCTTATAGAACTACTTGGAAGAATACTACGGTTTTTTCACCTTATGAATTAGTTTATGGTAAAAGTGTTGTTTTTCCTGTGGAATTTGAAATCAAAACCTTAAGAACTGCTTTAGCTATTAACCTTGACTTAACTGATGCACAGATAGCTAGGTTACAGTAGCTTCAAGAATTGGATGAAAAGAGGTTGGATGCCATCCATCAAACAACTATGATACAACAGCAAAGAACCAGGTGGCATGATAAAACCATTAAGCATAAGCAGTTCCAAAAAGGTAATTGGGCTCTATTGTATGACTCCCATTTTGAAAATTTTCAAGGTAAATTAAGAACAAGGTGGCTAGGACCTTATGAAGTAGATACTGTTTTCCCAAATGGCACAGTCAGAATCCTAACAATTGATGATTCTAGAACACCATTGTTAGTGAATGGGTATCGGCTCCGCTTGTATCAACAACCTATTTCTAAAGAGGATTTCAAAGCCACTTGCATCATAGATATACATTATGTCTTTTTGGGAGAGTCTGCTATCCCTCATTGCACTTAGTTTTTCTATTTATATATTTATTTTTTAGATTAGATTTCTTAACTAATAATCCCTGTCAAGGGTTTCCATGTTACAATTAACTATTTTGCAAATCTTACCTTTGGAGGATGGCTGAGAAGAACAATTTCAATATAGGAAGGATCAAGCTTCGGCTTAGGAAACATTGCCATTTCACTTCAAATCATAATCCATTCCCTATCACTTCCCTTCAGTAACATTTTCCCACCATTTCCTGTTGCTGAAACACCATTTTCTGTTGCTAAAACACCATTTCCTGTTGCTGAAACACCATTTCCCGATGTTGAAACACCATTTCCCGAGAATGAACCATTACTTTCTCTCAAAAATGATGGATACATATCACTCTTCATTAAAGGAATCAGCCATTCATCCTGATAATTATGTTCCTTCACTATTACTTCTCGTGAATAAAGAAAACCTTGTGTATAAAAACCCTCATACTTTATAAACCCTTTTTTATGACCGTCATCGATATATTAATGATGAGATTATATTTTTCGCGCAACAACCAAAGGTAAAATGTGAAGGTATGCATGTTCAGGTGTAAATATTAAATTGTAGTTAATGAGAAGATATTGATATGATTGCCAAAATCACCATACCTTCAAGCATATCATTCTAGCCGCAGTTGGGGGGGGAATACCAAAATATTGCAATCATTACATGATATGCCAATTACCATCATTTCTTACTTCTCGTGGTAGTGTCTCGTCACCCCGTCTGTGTCTTATCGTGTCATAACTTCATTTGCAACATCCTACTCTGTTTCGACTGCGGCAATTCGATTCTGCACTCTGCATTTTGCTGAACCAGTAACTATGGGAGGAAATGTTGTTAGACATGAACCTGGATCAACGGCTTTATTGGAACTTTACCAGGAGGCATACCAAATCTTTCTACAAGCAGGATGGGTGGACTATTTCCAAAGGCTTTCAGATTTTGATTCTCAGCAAGTTCTGGAATTCGCATGCAATTTGAGGGAAGGATACTCTACTGTTCAAGGAGTGCAAATTCCAGTAACGGAGGAGGACATAGCGTAGGTTTCAGGGTTAACAACCAATGGTACTCGTTGGTTCAGCCGGAAACACCTCATTCTCAACGCACAACAAGATTTTCTGCTACCAGGGGAGCGCGTTGAACTTAAAGGTAGGGGTGTTGCACTTCGTTCACTACCACCACCATGGTCGAAGGTTACAGAGTTCGTTAAACACTACTTCACCTGCGAGGGGTGTTATCAAGTAGTGTACCAACATGACTTTGTGTTATTGAATCATTTAAGACATGGTCGTTTAATAAATATGCCATACTATCTGCTTGGTTGTCTAAAAAATATGGCACACTATTCCATGAATGCAAGGCACCCACTCCTCTCCCTCACGCACCATCGTTTGGTTCAGCTCTTAATTCATAGAGGCTTTTCCCTACACAATCCCCCTCCCCTTAGCAACCCCCACAGCAAGCTGCTGAAATTATTCAACCAGCAGAAGAAAACCCCCAGCAAGCTGCCGAAATTCAGCAACCAGCAGCTGAAACACCCCAATTGAGCACTGAAAACCCGCAACAGACCCCACCCCTTAATGAAGCTGAATCATCCACTCGCATCATCCATATTCCCACCGATAATTCGGATGACAATACCCCCATTATTATTCTCAAAAGGAAAAGACAAGAGAAAGCTGCAACCCCACTAAAGAGAAGAACGAGGGCATCAATTAAGGAAGCTGCTATTTTTGATAATCCCCCTACCCTGAGGAAAAGTGCTCGTAAGAGAAAAACCATTGTTTTTCCTGCCTCCTTACCTCGGTGACAAACAAGGATGTCTGCAGCAACTGAGGCCATCACCCCAAATTCCCCACCTATCATCCTAAAATCCCGTACTCCGCCTAGCCCTGAACCCTCACCTTCCTCACCCTCAGGTACCAAAATGCAAAGCGTTCACGATTTTGTGACATCATTTTTTTCAAAAGATGTAGCTGCTCCACAAGAACTAGCTGCTGATTTATCTAAAGTAGACACCCAAGACAATGTACGGCATGTGGCTGCTCCACAAGAACCAGCCACTGACTTAACAGGTGTTACACAAGAACCACCTGTTGGGAAACAAAAGGAAGACAACCTAAATGTGGTTGTTACACAAAAACCAGCCACTGACTTAATAGGTGATACACAAGAACCACCTGTTGAGAATGCAAATGATGAAGCTACCACCGAACAACAATCCTCCCATCCACTGGAACCTACAACTGCTACAAAAGGCCCGGTTACTTTAACCTCCCTTCAGGAAGAAAATGAGTTTTTGAAATCTGAAATCGAGGTTTATAAGCAAGAGTTAACAAGGGCAAGGGAAGCTTATGAAAAGGAACTCAATCTGTACATGTTATCTTAGGTAGCATCTGCAGCTGAAAAGAGTACAGAAAAGGATCGACACAATGAATACATGTGCAGTGAATGTGGTGATCTCTATTCTCAAGCTGGTTATAAGATAATCAAAGTTTCGTTGCCTGGATCCAGTCCAATATCTCCTCCTGTTATAGTTAAAACGGAGTACCCTGCTGTTACACAAGAACCAGCAGGGTCTTCAAAGACCTTGCAGGAAGAAATAAAACAACCCCAGCCTACCCTAGTTGTTACAGAGAAGAAACCAGTACCAAAGTCTTTTAAGACTGCGTGTACCCAGACTGAACCTCGATGTGTAAGCAATGCTCACACCCAGACCTCCAGTTTTCAAGAACTGAGGGACACATGAAAGATAGAGTATGATCTCTCACAAGGAAAGGCATTTCAGCAACAGAAGTCATTATGGCTCAACCATGCATATAGAAATTGGGAAGTTCTTGAACAGTCTCGTGCACAACACAAGGAAAACAAGAAGTTAAAAACCAGACTGTTCCTTATCTTTGACTTGGTCCAAAGGTTACTTGCCACTAGGAAACCATCTTTTAAGTATTCTGTGTTTTTGAGAGAACGCTTAATGTTCCTCCAAGTGAAAGCAATCAAAGATGGACGACCCCACCAGGTGTCTACATGTCAACAATTTATTGAGACCTTTGTAGAAGCATCAAATAGTGAGCAGAACTTGTTGTGTGAACTCTATCTTCGCAATGAGGCTATGCCTGAAGATAGGAAGCTTAATTTAGTTCCTATCGTTGGTGATATTCAAATTAGAGCCTTCGTTTCTTTCTTGGCTAATCAGCTTACTTGGCAAAACGATTTTATGGCAACAACACACAATGAGGAGAACTGTCTTCTCTGGATCCGAGCTGAGCCACAAAATGCTGCTGTTTTTATTGCTGAACATCAATGAATTCTATGAGAGCTAGGGATGATTGACCATATCAGGAAACTAAAGGCAGCAGTCTTGGAGGACTACCAACACTATGTCAAAACTAAGGGAACTCTGGCCATAAAAGCAAATAATCTATTTTGGGAACACTATCCTAAGGAGAGAAGGGAGTACCACCCCTTTAACACTCTTAATCTTCAGGCAGCAATCTCACGAATACCTAATTATGCTAAATGTATTCGACAGTGTGCTGAGAAGTGGATTGGTTATCACTTTCACTTCCATCTTCTATGGCTACCAGGACAACAATACAAGGCTTAGTTCAAATTGACCAAAAAGGAGGAGCTTGCAGCATGGCAAAAAGTTCAGAGTGTCCAAGGGTTCAGAGACATGGTTGACAACACTTTCTATACTTACTGCATAAGCAATTTGCACTGTTCATCCCAGTATTCCGACTCAGATTCAGAGTAGAAGCTTGCATGGGGACATGAAATCCTTTCAGTTGGGGGGGATGTTAGGACCCCATATTGTCTCTCTTTGACCTTATATTTTGTCATAATATTACCCTTTTCAACCCATATTTGAAAGTCCTTCCTAGTGTTTTGAATCAATCATTCTAAAGTTATACAGTGACTCTTCTCATTGCTACATGTTTAATTATTTAACACATAATCATGCTATATTTATAATTGATCTTTGAAGTTGACTGAGTTGCTGAACAATTAAAGAATGATGTGCAGACCGCATTGTTGAAACTGCCTTAAGCTAGCAGGGCTATCTTTTGCAGTCGCTGAAACAACAGGAACAACACGCGAATCTCGAAGCTGAAACAACAAGAACAACATGCAAATCTCAAGGAGGCAATTGAGATTTGTGTACCAGATTTGACAACAACAAAGGAACTTGATCGATCACTGAGGAAGCTATTACATTGGTTGTAACGTTCATAATCTAAATTACTATAACAACATTTTGTTGACAGGAAACTGATTTCCCTATTTTTGTATAAAGGGTTGAAATAGAACCTATAATGTAAATCTTTTGTAATAGATGTCTGCTCTATAAAGAGGAGACATCTACATTAGAAGGGGAATGAACAAGCTGTAACACAAGGATTGTAGTTGAAGGAACGAGACTGAATCTTTTATGTAATATGGTATATTGATGAATGAATAGAGTTTTGTTTTGAGTACCTCATCTTAGTTTTTGTGTCCTAGGGAATCTTGTGAGAAGGACAAGGCCCACCTTCATCACAAGATTCATCCATTCTCTTTTTGTTGTGTGTTAAGTGTGATTTATGTTCATATCTTGTTAACAAGTAATATTTCTGGATGTTATTTTACTTTTGTTGGAACTCTGTTTCTCTTTTAATCGATTGATGCTATTTTATGAGTGCCTCACCGGTGATTAGGTTTACAGAGTGAATTGGTGAACTGGATAACAGAGGCAGGTGCTGAAGGTTCCTACTCTGGGGATAGGGTCTTGATCCTTTGTTACAGAACAACCATTGTTTTCTATTGTAGATTTATTCTTTCTGATTAAATATCCATCTCTTATTAGATATCTGCAATAGAGTATAGTTTTTGTAACATAGAGTAAGGATTTAACAAGGTGTGATTTATTTATACTACAGCTTTTAGTGGTATTAAAATTGAGTACATACAGTACGTAGTTGCCTTTGAAATAATCAGACTTTCTCAGGTTGACAATTTATGTGGCACTCGACTGTTTAATTAGTAAGCAATTAAAGTGACCAACAATATCTTCCATCAAGATTCAATTCCAAGGTATCAACCCTTGAAGAGCTTCTAGATATGGATAAGTGAAACATGGATGTGATTCATGGAACATTCTCAGCACATGAACTAAGGATAGATAAGGACAAGTTGGGAATCAAGGAAGCAACATTCCAAGTATCCAAAGAAGGAAGAAAGCATGAGAATCAAGCCAATTCTAGTTATGAATCTGATGAAGAAGAAGTCTAGTTTGTTAGAAAGCTTAAGAGAGGAAACAAAAAGTTCAAAGGTAAGCTCCCTTTCCTTTTTTTTTTTTTGCATTATTGTAAATGCTTGTACATGTTTTCACATGATTTTATTTTATTCTAATGTAAGAAAAAAATTCCTTTCATGATATTTTGCCCATATCGTTCATATTTTCAATTATATGCTTTTATGTGTTCATACTTGTTCATAAATTTGTTTGTTATACTTTTTTATAATTTGTTGTACATACTTTTTTTATTAGCTACTATTCATGGGAAAATTAAGTCACTTTATAATAGGTTATTCAATGCACTTGAAGATAAACCTATTGTTAAATTAGGTAAAAGACTAGAAGTGTCTATCCATTATTCATTTATTTTGGAAAAGGCCCTAACGCATGCATAATTTATCAAACTAGTGTTGCATCAGGCATTTTAGTTCCCGATTTCATAGATTAGTTATTGTTTTCATATATTAGCCATTGACTTGAGAAACAAGATTATTGTGGGTTGGGTAAAAGACTAAACGTGTCTATCCATTATCCATCTATTTTTGTAAATGCCTTAGTGCATACAAAGTCTATCAAACTAGACTTACTGAAGCATTGTTCTTGTCATTTCCATTTCCAAGAATTTATTTTCAATTTTAATACTTTAAATCAATGGTACATGATAGTGTAAAATACTAGGTTTCAACCATTTTAACTTGGAACCAAGGGAGATACAAAATCTGGGACACTAGTGCATGTTTAACCATTCAACAGATTTAAGTATGTGCTTTTATTGCTTTCAAGAACTATGGTTAAGTTAGTTTGCTTTCAATGTCTTCTTTAATGCTTTCTTAATTTGTCTTCTTTATTTTTGTTAATTTAGAATTTTAGACTCTAAGTAGTTAATGTCTTTATTAGTTAACATTAGCACTTAGCCCCAATTTAGTTTATATTCTCTAAAGTGACAAAAAATATAGCCTAATTCCTTACATATTGTAATATGCTTCTAATTTTATGAAAACTAGGATTGATATACCTATTATGTCCTAATTTGTTCCCATAGATTAGCCTAACAGTAGGTAGTTCTATATAAACAATGGTATGCACTCAACCAAATATTTCTCATGCAGTGACAGTATTGAACAAATACATGAAAACACCTGAAAAAGAGGACTAGATTATTTACAAAAGAGTATTTAGGTATTTGAATGGGACAAGTGATCATGTGATCTACTACCATGAAGACCTAAGTATGATAGTGAAAGAACTATACAGGGTTTTCTTGATGTTGATAGGATTGGTGATATGGAAAAAAGAAGGTTTAATAGTGGATATGTATTCAAGATGTTAAGCTATTATATGGATGAGTAAGTGGCATTTTCTCTCATCATCGATGGTAGATTTTGAATACATACCGACCGCTAATGTAAACAAGTAAGCAGTCTAGTTGCAACAACTATGTTTATAGATCATGTTTTCTCAAAAAGTATTATTGATAGATAGTGATAGTTAGAGTGGAATATTCTTGGAAAATAACCCAAATTACCATTCAATAACAAAAAATATTCATGTATAGTATCGTTTCACTAGAGACATGGTGGAAAACAAGAAGATCCTACTGGTAAAACTACACATGGTGACGGATGTTGTAGACATTTTAACAAAGTTAGTGAGTGATAGTAAATTATCTTGGTGTATAGAATAGTTTACCCTAGGGGACCTAGTTCACTAAATTAATAATATTGATAGTTCATGCATAGAAAACAACAAGTGGGAGAATATTGAGGTGTTACCTTCTTCACAACTAATCTTAGTGGATTAGAGTTCAGTTAGTCAACTAACTAATCAAGAAATGTGACTAGGAATGAACCTCAACAAGCTCAATCAAGGGAAATCGACTAATAGAACAAATTAACGATCAATTCAATGGGATGAAAATTAAGTCAAAAGTAGTTATTTTAGTTGAATTTGAAGAGAAATCAAGGATCTGATAGAAGTTGATAATCAATTGGAGAAGTTGAAGGGGTCACAATCAGGCACATACATGTAGTCAAATGATATTGGTGATTGAATAGTATTTGAAAGAGAATCAAATAAAGTTGGTTTTATCACTCCACAATTTTTTTAGGTTGTGGAAAAAATAATAGAGGTAACCACATAAGCACTTTGGAAACTAGGAATATAACACTCCTAGTTTTAGAGAGGGATCTCTGTTTATGATTTAGCTTTGTTTGACTGAAGGTATTAAGCTAGATATTAAGTTTAGGTTTGGGTTTTTTTGTGTTGTTGGGTTGAAACTAGGAAGAAAGGCCATTCGGAAAATGTATTCATAGGTTTGGGATGATCAAATACAGAGCTTACAGGCTAAACTTACAGGTCAGGTTAGGCAAATTCATTGGATCCTTTAATATCTATGGTGTGAAAGAGAGGAAAAGATTTAGAGATCCAATTAAAAATGGACCAGTTAAGAATTTTGATTTTAATCTTCAGTGGAAAACATAAAAATTATTCTTAAGCTAGAGACAGAGTGTACATTCAAAAAAAATTTGTTTTTTATCTTCTTAGAATAATTCAGATTTTAGAATCACATATGAGAATAGAAATAAAACAAATTGACAAAGAGAGATGCACTTCACCAATAAGAATGGCACAATAATCCTATAATGATTGCACTGTATTACTGAAAATCTTATCAATGGTGGCTATGTGAGTTTCTTTACAATACAAGTCTTTTTCTTCAAGCAAGTCCCAACCCTTCATACCGAATTATGAAGTAATTATGGAAAATATTACAAAATATCTTGATTCTAAATATCAATATAGGATCTTAATAATATCTAAAAATTGATTACAAAAGTAGTACAAAAAATTGTGATTTTTCGAACTACCAGAACTGTTGACCCTATTGTTAAGGATGATCGTTGATGACTAAGCCTCCAAATTTGCTGTCATGTTTGACTTGCTGTGAAAGATAAAAATTACTCGAGTAATTCACACATCTTGTCCCATATGTCTTCATTTGGGATAAAAAATTTAACTAATTTTCTATAGGCCTCATCCACATCTATGTACTTATGGAAAGTTGGTTGGATGATGAACAAATGTCTAAGTTCATGGCTGATGAACAAGTCGAAATCTAATGCCTACAAGAATTCTTTCCCTGTTATATGCCCATTTATGCCTACAAATCTTGACTTTTCTTGGGCAATAGTGCATAGTTTCTCCTGGTACTTTGTCAAGCTCATAATTTTATCTCCCATACCAATTCGTCTTGGTAGACCTTTCTTTTTCAGTACCTACAACTTCTTACGAAATCTTTTTATGTTGGTTTCTAGATTTTGACATTTATTGTCTAGATGTAGCATAAGGTTTCATTTGGTGTGCATTCTTATCACTTCTAGAATAGTCTCAGTCCTATCTTGAATTCCTAGCTGCTCTAATTCATCTCTGTTTTTGGAATTCAACATTTTGGTAATTGTTGTTGCTTCCCCAATTTCTATCCTAAGTCTATTTTGTTTTTTCTTATTACTTATTTGGACCTCTGTATTAATTCTTGTTTCTCAAAAATAATCTATATGGAAGGTGGCATATCTATATGATGGCTTCACTGATTTCTGTCCATATGTTTTATCTAACTTTGACCAGAGTTTGATCCATAACTGATTCACTCTGCAACTGTTCAGTTTTTAGATTAAGCTGATAGATTTTCTACAACTCCACCACAAAATTATCAATTTTTAAATTTGTTTTGACAATGTATTGAGCTGATCTTTTAACTTAACAATTTCTTGTTCCTCAATGGGTAGATCATCCATGGATTTAATAACACTTGCAGAATCCAATGTTTGTGTTGGTGCTGAAGTTGATGTACATGTTCTTAGGGTTGTGATCATTGAAATTGGGATTGTTGTAAGTGGAACTATGGATAACTGTGTTGCCTGACCTTTTTCTTTGAGTAGTTTCTCTAGTTCTACTTCATTGTCGCAGATTTGGCTTTTTGTTCAATCACTATTCATAATATACCCTCTTTTTGCTTTTCCATCTCTCTAAATTCCTAGGCTTGTGGATCTTCTATGGTAGGAAATTTTAGTTGCTTCCTCAATGTTGTTATATCAACATCCTTTCCTTTCACAAGCTCTTTTGTTTCCTTCGCATCTTTGGGATTATATCCCAATTTGATCACCAAGTCTTCCAATGACTTGATCCTAGTATCCTTGGCTAAGGATGAAATCCTTTCCAACTTTATTTGTGATTGTGTGTTGCTTAATGATACCTGTATGGAAGCATTAGTTAGAGTAGAATACATCATTTCATTGGTTTTTTTGTGCATGTCCATTTGATCTGTCAAATTAATTTGTTGTATCAAAACTAAACACAAATTCTTTATAATCTGTTGGTGTCCTTCGAGTTGGAACTTTAGCTTCAAGGAATGAAATTTGCATCTTCCCCTTTTCCTTGTCAAATGTTGAAGCCTATGATTGTGATGTAGTTGTTTTCTTCCAAAATTGTGTGTAGGTTGTGGCTTTCAGCATCTCATTCCTCTTTTTGATTGCCCTGTACTTGGAAAAAATATTAGGCTCAACATTGTCTTGAGCCAAGTCAACTGTTTTTGGTGTTTCTAGAGGATCTTGAGAAAGGGAGTGTAGAATTTCCCAGTGTAGATCAACAGATTATGCAATATACTAAAGCAAAATACAAGATCTACGTCTACAAAAAACTTTGCGGAAGCTTAATCAAGTTGAGCAAGATCAAATAGAACACATATAACTGATAAAGCGAATTCAATCACACATGAACAGAAAAGAATAACCCGAGGAAAGCATCAACCTAAAAGCCCAATCTCTGTGTTATAATACAAGTGGAAATACGTTCAGATTACAAGAATAATCTCTCAAGCTATCCTGCTCCCTCTGCAAAAACAAAAAAAAATAGCTCACAAACTGAATAGACATAAGATATGCCTTCCCTCAACCCTCCAAGCCTCCTATTTCCTTGAGCAGTTTTTCTTGGGGTCCATTGATGCCACCTATGTGATTGGCCTCATCACACACTCACTAAACTAAAGAAGTAACTGCGTAATCTCCAAGGAATGAATTCCTTCTGCATGCAAGAGATATTCACAATAGAATATTCTTGCAACTAATAGTACACTGTCCCTCCATCTGATATCAACTGGGTCTCTGTCTGAACTGACATGCATGAGTTATTTATGAGAAAATATTTAGTTATCTGAAGTGCAGCAGTTACATGCATGCATGCATTAACTAACTGAACTCACAATTAATTCAACAAATTGTTTGAACTAATCTAACTGGACTTGACTCAGTTAATTGAGCCAACTAATTACAACTCAATATTACAACTCATCCTTATCTCTTTAACTGATGGATAAATTCATCAATCAATGGAGAAATTTTTGCATATCCCCACATAGACTTCATGTTTGATTTTCTACAACTAATTAACTCAAGATGAATTAATTAATTATTTTACAAATAGCTTCTAAGATCAATTCAAATTTTTGCTTCTCTATTTTAGTTAAGTGACTAACTAAAATAGGAAGGTATCCCGAAATGCTATTTCTGTAGTGCTAAATTTAGCACTTCTATATTTAGCATTTCTTGTTGCTATTTTCAACACAGAGGAAGATGGAGAGCCTACAAAAATTTCCTCTTGTCTTGTACTTGCAAAATTGTCTTCTAATGTTGTTGAAATGTTTACCTGTCATGACTATAGTAGTATGTCCTTCTTCCTCCTCCTGGATAAAACTGGTGGTGGATTCTTTTTAGGATTCTTTGTATAGATTAAGAATTGCTTGGATTCAATTTTTGTCACTGGAGAAGACTCTTATTCTGTGGGCCTTTTATCATGCTTCTCCTAAGGTGTAAGATTCTAAGAGGTTGTTGTTGATATGACTTGTTCTTCAATCTCTTGCAGTGTGTTCTCCTCCCACCGATCTTTGTTCATGTATTTCTTGATCTCTGGCTGAGGAGTATGTGTGTAGGGAGTCGTCTTTTTCTCCACCGTCAGCTTTGAAATTATACCAAAAGGGTCATAAGACCAAGTAAATCTCAAATTGAAATTTAATTGCTTCAACAAAAAATCAACTTCTTTACCAGTTGTTTTGGTATTGCACACAAAAGGTCCAACTTGTGCTTTGATTTTAAACTACCACAAAATGTAAGTCATCCATATGTATCATTTATCGGATGTACTCTAATAAGAACATTCTCATGGGAACAAATTTTGGCAGCCTATAGGGTGTAAATTAACACCCATAGACTCTAATATCGGTGTAGTTATGTTATAAATACCAGTCACATGTCTTCATCTGGTCACTAACATGCAAAACCTTTTGAATATCTACTCCTATCTTAGGCTCCAAATCACTATGTAGCAAACAAATAATTGTGTACAAGAACTGATCAACATAGTCTGTGAAAGTAAAATCTGTGGAGTTTTTTCTAACTAGAGGGGTCCAATGTATGACTGATTGAGCACTACCATGATCATCCATATTCTACAAAGTAAAGGGAAACATGTCTGCTTCATGATAAATAAACATGTAAACTAAGACAACAGAATATTTGAAAGCTCCCTCTGTAGGAAACTTCAGGAATTGATCATGCATTGCATCTGCAATAAATTCACTATAATTAAAAATAACAGGTTTCTCACCAATGGTAAAAATTGACAAGAATTCAATAATGGCCTCATCAACCCACTAATCAGAGTGATAATCAAGTAGGTACAAGATGATTTTGATTATTTCCTTGGTTACCTCAGGGAACATAGAATGAGAATATGGAGGATATGCTTTAGGTAATTGGGCATCTTTGGGAACAAAGATTTCAAATATTTTAGCTCTCTATGGGAAGGTTAAATTGTTATAGAGCTCTATGACAGAGTCTACTGGTAGTGGCTTGGAAGAGTCTAGAACTATTACTTGGAGCATTTGAGATATGGCTTTGGCTGTGATGGTGATCAAAATTTCAACATTTCGACTCATAGTTGCTCTTTGGGAGGGTACATAGCTCAATTGACACTAGGAGACTAACTCAGGTAAATGATGGGTTTGTGGTAACATGAATTGAGGAAGGGTAGACTCCCATAGATTCAATTCATAACTCTAGTCTAATAATTTTTGCTTCAACCAAATGTGAAGTTCAAACAAGTAGAACTCATAGTTTTTCTCAATGATTTTATATTGTATATTGACTAACGGTAGATGATCCAGGTCAAGAGGAGGGGGTAACATGGGATTTTCCTCTGGTTTCTTTCCCTTGTCCTTAGGGGTTCTACTTTTTTGTAGGAATTTTAGATTTTTAATGACAAACACAGAGGATGACGAAACTAGGATTACATGGAATAGGAAACTGACTATAGAATGCCGAAGTGGGGTCTCTTATAGCAATTGGATTACTGCCCCCGGGCAATTTTTTGGTTACTGTGATAGTGTGGAGGATTGAAAACTTGAATAGGTCATGCAGAACAATGAAGGAAAGGAATTATGTGGCTTAATGGTGCTAAATAAGGTAATTTTGAAGTTACCATTTTGTTTATACCGTTACCGGGAGCGGATCTATTAGAAAGGGAGTGGGAGATATTTAATTGGTGTAACAGTTTGCTGACGTAGGCGAGGGAGCACCAGATGACAAGTTTTGATTCAAAGTGATAGAGTATACTGGGAAACATTTAACAATCAGAAGTTTGGGGGAGTGGGACCCGTGGTGGTGAGTTGGTAGATGGTGAGTGGAGGGAAGGTTAGCTGAGCTAGTGAACGATCATTGGCATGGGATTAGGTGGTCAATGTCGGACGAATTTTTGGAGGAGGGGTGTTCGATGAGTGGAAAGGAAGGGGGGGTGTGAAACAAGGTGAGGGTGAAACGTAGAAATGCCTTTCAAAACCGCCCTCCCGCATGTGTAATGTGGGATGGAGCTTGGGGGGGCCCAAAAGCACTCCCCCGTCATTGATCCATGCGTGGGAGATCTCAACCGTTGAATCTTTCACCGTTGATAATCACATGTTTGTTGTATTCCAACTTTATTAAACCTTTGAAATGTTTATGAATAATATATGTTATTACAAATAATTAATCATGTTTAACCACATGTTTAATTTATTTCAAATCAAATTAACTAGTCTAAACCAACTTAATCAAATCTAGGGTGCATTTGATTTTGAAAGCCCCTTTTATTCATTTTTCTAAGGTTTTTGATTATTTTTTATTACTCATTTAACCACAATTAAATGGTGTGATTAACTCCACCAATCTAACTCGATCATGATTAAATTGTGTGATTGATTTATCCACTCACCTAATTAAATTTATTTTCATGCTAATCATGTTTAAACATTTTTATTAAATTGACTATTTATACTTCTCCTATTTACAATGTAGCATTTAAACAAGCTGCACACTTTATTTACAAAAATTATTGAAGTATGCTTTGATGCAATTTTGATTTTCATGGTGGCATTTAGACTTGCTCACCTAAGGGGACATTTTCATATATATTTTCTCTTTTTGTTTTTCTTTTATTTTCTTTCATTTCTTTCTTTATTCTATTTTTCTATCCCCTACAATTTATTTTTCTTTTTATTTTTCTATATATATATATTTTGGAAATAAATTTCAAATATGAAACATTATTTACATTTTTAAAATATAAATCATCAAGTAAAAAAACTCATCCTATGAAATATAGCACCCTAATAGTTGGAACTTGTAAAAAAAATGGTTAGGAATCCCAAGATTCATAGGATAATTTCTAAGATTTTTAACCTCCTGTACTAATTGAAGAATCTATGAATTAGGGTTTTTATGCCTACATATAGAGAATAATGCAAGGTTGGTTAAAAATGATGAGATTATGGATATTCATGATAAACATATATCAAGTGATGTATGAAAACTCATTTCTTATGTGTGAACCAAGGTTAACATTCATTATAATCTAATTTGATATCCAATCAAGAATATAAGAGTCGTGAAGCTCAAAGGCTATCTAGGTTCTTGGTTAAGGGTTTCCACAGTACAATCTTCGTATTGTGTGAATCTTTATGTCGTGCCATTAAAAAATAGCTCTAAGGATTTTTTTTGCTATAGATTTCCAGTATAGATGGCCACCATAGTCTGATTGATGAAATTCCTCCAAGACCCTGTCTGATTCATCTTTCAACAAACACTTTAGTAACATCCCTCCAACATCTTTCCAACATAAATTCTTATCAGGAATGAAAAACTTCATAAATTTCATTTTAAGGAACCTTGCTTTGGTTTTTGTTAAATGAGGAGGATCATATAAGTTCTATAAGACTAAAATTATGTCTACATACCATGGTTATGTGCTGAAAACTTATGAGATCGGTGGAGTCACCTAATCTTCCTTTTCATCTAATTTTGCAATAAAATTGATGTCTAACAAATTACAATTAGACTCTGCCATGAGTTTTTCTAACCCTTGACCCTTGATAAGCTTTGTTGGCCTGATTTCAATATCATATTCTAGAATGGTTGCAATCCATTTTCCCCTTCTACCATCTAGATCTGTTTGAGTGAGTATGTCCTTAACAACTGCACTTGAGACAAAAGAAATAATGTGTGAATGTAGAATATAAGCCGTGAGATATTTAAGGCCTTTACTAATGCAAATGCATGTTTTTCCATGATGTTGTATTTCAATGATGCGTCTCTTAATGCTTTGCTAAAAAAGGAAATTGGTTATTCATGTCCTTTAGCATTCTTCTGCAATAACACAACTTCTATTGTATAATCAGATGCAAAAGAGAATATCATGAAATTGTTTGTAAAATCATGACTTATTAGAATTGGTGAAGTTGTTAATGACTTCTTGACCTTAGTGAAAAAATCCTTTGCATGATCACGCCATTTGATTTAAGTACTCTTCATTAACATGTCAGTTATTGCTTTTAATATTTCGGCCAATTTGGTATAAATCTCTAAAGGAAATTTATTTTTCCAATAAAAGATTGGACTTATTTTTTGTTCCTAGGGGGATCTATTTTCAATATTTCTTCCCCTCTACTAGGCTCAATGTTTATTCCATCCTTTGAGATGATGTGTCCTAGAATTTTTCCCTCTTCTAAGCCAAATAGTGTTTTCTTAGGGTTAAGGGAAATACCAAATTTTATACACTTTTTGAAAACTCTCCTTAAATGAAGCAAATTCTCCTCATCTAACTTTAAGAAGACAGTGATATCATCTAAATAAATGACTATAAACCTACCTAATTCATCTGCAAAGGAAATATCCATTGCCCTTTGGAATGTAGCACCAACATTCAGTAGACCTAAAGGTAATTTCACATACATGAGAGTGCCCTAGGGTGTTGTAAACAGTGTTTTCTCTTGGTCGTTTGGATGTACTAGAACCTAGTTGTAACTAGAAAATCCATCTAATAAGGAAATTCTCATCGATCCAACTACCTTCTCTAGGATGTGGTCCATTTTGGGCAAATGATAGTTTTCTTTCAAAGAAGTTTGATTGAGATTTCTAAAATCAATACATAGTCTAATCTCCCTAGTTTTTTTTATAGTAGGAACTAAGTTTGATACCCATTTTGAAAACCACAATGGTACAACAATTTTGGCATCATATAGTTTTTTAAACTCTTTCTCAACTAGGGGAAAAAGCATTGGGTTGATCCTTCTAAGTTTCTGTTTAAAAGGTTCATGGTCCTCTTTTATAGGAATTTTATGTTGTATAATGTTGGTGTCATAGGAATTTAAATCCTCATAACTCTAGGCAAATACATCTATGAATTCTTTGAAAATATCTGTGTCCTTTTGTTTTTCAACAGAAGGAAAAGATTTGGACAAATTAACTATTCTATGCTTCTCTTCATTTCCTACGTTGAATTCTTCCACATCAGCTCCAGTAGGTTCTATTTTAGGTTTTTTAGCCACATCATTAAAATCAAATAACTTTTCTAAGGGAACTAACCCTCTAGGGAAAACATTATCCTTCAATTGCAAAATTTCTAACTCTTTTTGATATTTATCTATTTCATTCAATTCAAATTTATTCATTATCTTATCTACATCAAAATCTATGTCTATATTGGCACACTCGAATTCATCTTTTGACTGCAATTTTTTTTGAATCTATTCATCATTACCGAAAACTTACCAATACTTGATATTATCTGAGACAACTAGTCTTTTTTTAACTTCAACTAGCTACTGGTGACTTGGGTGATAGGGCATTTTGCAAGTACTAGCTAAAGTAGCCACACCATCAGCTATGATATTTTAACCTCTTATGATTACAGATAACTCATACTCAACGAAACAATCAAGGAAATCTAGAACATCATTCCTATAAGCCCTTAACCTTGGATGTTTAGCTGAGTGTTCCCATTTTATTTGTTTAATTATGATTCCAGAATCTCCATGAACTGAAATTATTTTGGCACCTCATTTTTTCAAAAGCTGCAATCCTATGATTAAGGCTTCAAACTCATCTATATTATTGCTACATTGAAAATTCAGTTTATATGAATGTCCTTCGATTTTCTAGTTTGTGAATTGAAAACCCACACGCCTACTCTTGATCTTTCCTTTCTTACAAATCCATCAAAATCCATGTTCTATAAAGGCTCATTTTCTTCATCCAGTCTTACAATGTCTGTTTTGATTTCTTCCATATCACACAAATTAGTTTCTAGGTTAGGGATTTTTTCTTCTATGCCTCTATCATTATATAAGATAAAAGAGTCTAGGTCTGAATGGAATAAATACAAAGGATGGTTGTTTGGTCTATCCTGACTACTAACCATGTATTTCATTAGTGTTTCTTTGTAAAGTCTCCTAGGCTAACGAAATACAGGTACGGTACCATAACTCATATCCATTCATAGGGTAACTTTGAGCTTTTCACCCCATGATCTAGAGAGTATCATTCCATACTTTGGGGGTATGTATGCCACTATGATATCCATAACTAGGCTTCTAGCATGGATTTGAGCTGGGGTGACACAAAGGTGTTTGATGAGACCAAGGAATATTACCTTGCTAGAATCAAATGAATACAAATCTTTATATGGCCTTGTGATCTTAAGATTCAATTTCTCCATTATGGCTTGGGGCATTAAATTGTGTGAGGCTACAGAGTCGAGCATGGCATTGTGAAGGATTTTATCAAGGATATTGATACTGCTGTAGAAAGGGGGTAAAGTTCCATAATGGGGTTTACCTTCTACCTCTGGACAAACAACATTCAAGCTTGTCATCAGGCAGGTTCATAATATTTGCTTCTGCTACTTTTAAGGCTTTGATTACTTGTGTCTTGTCATGAAATTCTTATTCATCAATTCAATGAGGGGGATAGAAAATTTAAACTTCAACAATTCATTCTTCTATGCTAAAAGAGGTTGTGGCCTCTTTATTCCATTGATGTTCTGATCCTGTATTTTTAAGGTTTTCTTTTTTTAGCATCTTCTTGGAGATTGGAGGAAGGCAGCATATTTAGTTTGACTAGAATAAGGGATATCCAATCTGGAGTTTTGTTGAGGGATTATTAAAGCAGTGTTTTTGGAAGGAGTATCAGGATTTCTTCAGGAGGAGTATTCAACATTTTTTTCCTACTCCTAAGGTATATTGCCTATTGCACTTCCATTATGGCATTTTTGATAACCTTGTTTTGTATCTTCAAACTCTGGTGGATTGTTTCTGGTGCTGTAAAACGAAATTGATCTTGCTCTTCTTGGTAAATTGATTCAATTTTCCATCTCCCCAAACAAATCAATTGGTTTCCTCTAAATTATTCCTTCCTGGTTCCACTTTTTCTTTTGCATATTTTTCCTGGAAAGAGGACTAAGTTGCTTGATCATTAGGCCCCTATTTCCCTTTATTTTATTAGAGTGGATTTATTATTTGAGAGGATTCTGATTTCTATTTTGAGAATTTCCTTGGTTATCCCTAGGAGGGGTTCTATCAACCACTATCAGCCTCTCCATCATTCTTTCCATGGCTTTGACTAGGTTGTCTAGTTTTAAGTTAGATGAAGAGGAGGAAGGTTCCTCCTTAATGGTAACCCTTCTTTCAATTTTAAGCTTGGTTTTCTTGGCTAATAAATTAGCCTCTACTTTGACAGCATTACTTTTACTTTCTTCAAGTGTGGTAGGGTCTCTTTCTCTTAATTGGTAGGCCATGTCAACATCAAATCCTTCAGGGAAATGAATGAGGACTAACCCTAGTGGGGGATTTATAGCAGCTGGAATGGAATTATAGACTCAATTAAACCTATCATAGTATTCATCAATAGTTTCATTGGGGACACTTTTTATATTTTTATATTCATTTAAAATCCGAAGGGGATTCTTTTTAGTTTCCCATCTACTAAGAAAATATTGATGAAACGGAGTAAGGTCATTTATGATTGTTCGTAAATGTTTGTACCATTTTCTTACCTCTCCATTAAGTCTTTGGGAAAAAAGCCTCATCTTCACATCTTCTTCATCAACCTCTTGAAGCTCAGAGTAGTCATTCATTTTGTCTACATGTTGTTTTGTCGTGATGGACCCAATGCCATCAAACGGAGGAATCCTACATTGATAATATTGAGGCATGTTATGTAATTGGGCAGGTAAAACCAGGGAGCATATCGAGTTGCCATGATTGGTATATGGGGATGAACAACAGATGAACTTGTAAGAAGTGTAAATGTGGAAGGGATTAAAATAGTTTGAATTACAGTTTGAGATGTTCATGGGAAGGTAGTGAAAATTGTTGAAGAGATGGAACTAGTGGAAATAGGATG